>QLTV01000965.1:2818645-2830212 GCA_003457575.1 Thermophis baileyi | reverse complement strand
CATCCACCGCTATCCAACCTGGGATCTACCCCGCGTGTTACAATCCCTCACGGGCCCACCTTACGAACCGCTTTGCTCGACAACTTTGAGATATCTCTCGTTCAAGGTGGCATTCTTGCTGGCGATCACATCGGCGCGTAGAATCTCAGAGCTTGCCGCTTTATCCGTTAGGAAGGACTTATGTATTTTTCATCCAGATCGGGTGGTCCTGCGGTTGGATCCTTTGTTCATCCCCAAGGTGAACTCCACCTTTCATCGAACTCAGGAGTTAATTCTGCCTTCCTTTTGCACCAATCCGTCTCATCCGTCAGAGAGACTATGGCACACCTTGGACGTTCGGCGAGCATTGGACATATACATAGACAGAACTAAACAATTCCGCAAAACGGAGGCTTTGTTAGTGGCTTTCCTACCACACTCATTAGGAAAGAAAGTGTCTTCTACTACTATTGGACGCTGGATCCGGGGGACAATAGCAAAAGCATATGAGTTCCAGGCATTTGAGTGGGAGACCCTTAAAATAGAGACTTTATATTTCAATACAGTTTCTGGTACCCTTCTTACAGTATTTGGGACTCAAGGGTAGGTCCTTCTTAACTACAGAAACACCAGAGCAACTCTATATTTTATTTGTTGATCATTGGAGACACAATAAAGTAAGTTTTCCAATAACACTTATTTTTCCCCACCTCTTTCCTAGTTACCAGGAAAACATTGTTAAATGTCATGAACAATAAGTGGAGACTTGTCTTTTCATAACTCATTGATTTGTGACTACTCTGATATGTATGACTTGCTTTACTCAAACACTCCCCAGAAGTAACTCATTAACTTATGTATTCTTTTATATCTATGCTGATTTCCTCTGACCAAGTCTGAGTAGCCTTGGTTATTTAACAGTTCTTGAGAAGACATAGAAGGAAGGACCTCTTGTGCCCTTTTGATCTCAGAGTAAGAAAAAGAAAACCCTGAATGTTGCATCACTGCTTCTTCCTTTCCTAGAACTAGTGGTATCATCCTCCTTACATCAGTTATGTGTACAAAGAATTCATACAACTCTAGAATTGGCGGGAACAATTTTGGCCAATAAATTGTTCAGAGGAACAATCCAAATCAAAAGCACCCCTTGGTAGATGGCTATTCCATCTCTGCTTCAAGACATTCTTAATAATAGGCTTTGAAGTGAAGCTCATTAATTAGGGAGCGCCAGGGAGGTAAGTTGTTCCCCTTCTGACAGTTCATACTATTAGGGGCCTCCCTTCTTATACTTGAGATTCTGATTCTGTCCCTTCATTTTGAAACTATAGAGAACATACATTGATATTATTCTGTGTGACAGCTATTCAATAGAACTATTTTACAGTATCTGGCATAAAAACTATCTTGTAAATCAGGGGTGTCAAACTCGATTTCATTGAGGGCCACATCAGGGTTGTGTTTGACGTCAGGGGCAGGGGTGGATGTGGCCAGGGTGGGCCAGCTTGACGTCACTCGTGTTGGCATCGGTGGTGGCCCAAGCACTCTGCCAGTGAAAACAGGCTCCAGACCCCGTTTTCAGCCTGAACGGCCTCCTCCA
This sequence comes from Thermophis baileyi, assembly GCA_003457575.1. Taxonomy (NCBI): domain Eukaryota; kingdom Metazoa; phylum Chordata; class Lepidosauria; order Squamata; family Dipsadidae; genus Thermophis; species Thermophis baileyi. The sequence continues at coordinate 2,828,636 of QLTV01000965.1, read as the reverse complement.
GCCCTCTGCCAGCAAAAACGGAGCTCGGGGGGGGGGGCTGCATGCAGCCCCCTCCCGAGCTCCATTTTTGCTGGCAGAGGCACCGCGGGCCGGTCCTTTACTGTTTCTAGGGTGGGCCTGCGGGGCAGATCTAAGCTCCCCGTGGGCCGCATCTGGCCCCTGGCCTTGAGTTTGACACCCCTGTTGTAAATGGTCTCTTTACTGCCTTCTAATGGTCATATGGAATTCTGCAACCTGGATTCAATAGCTCCAATTCCAAGCTCGAAGAAGCTCTCGAAGAAGAAGCTCTCTCTGAATCTTTCTTTCTCAAGGTAAAATTCCCAGTTCTCTTAGACCAGGGGTCGGCAACCCGTGGCTCCGGGACCGCATGTGGCTCTTTTATCCCTCTGCTGTGGCTCCCTCCTTTCAGCCCTCTGCTGCGGAGAGAAGCAGCCGGGGCTGATTCTCTGGCGCCTCATCTCTTGCTGGGTCTCATGGGCGCTTCTTCGTGCTGCCCGCCCTTTCCTGCTGCAGTCTGTCGGGCAGCAAGATCCGGCTAGAGATGAGGCACCGGAAAATCAGAATCAGAGACAGAGAGAGAGATACAGACAGACAGACAGACAGACAGAGAGAGAGACAGAGAAAGAAAAAGGTGAACAACACACCCAGGGACGGGTGTGGCAAGAGGTGGCTGGGAGGGGAGGGTTGAGGCAGGGCCAGGTATGACAAATAATTTAACAATTGGTTCTCTGCCCTAATGACCAGTGGGGTAGGCGTGGCTGGGAGGTTATGTGACTGGGTGGGAGTGAGTGATGTCGAGTTGGCCACGCCCACCGGTTGTTAAATTATTGGCTCCCGGTGTTTTCTGTGGGAAACGGGTCCAAATGGCTCTTTGAGTGTTTAAGGTTACAAAACCCTGTCTTAGACCTAGTTCTCTTATATGCCAGGAAATGGTCTGAGTATCTTTCTAATACTTTCCCACTTCCTTGGGCTAATAGTCTGAGTCTCTAATACTTTCCCACTTCCTTGGGCTAAGTGCATGTGTCTGTACATTTTGTAATGTTTCTGAATAGCTTCTGCAAGATCATCTTCGTAGAGTATTATGCCTACATAGTCCTTATTATATAAATTTCCTTCTGGTATTTTTTGCTTATTTCTATTGAGGCTCTTGGCTCATTTCTACTTATTTCTATTGAGATTTTTAAAAATCTTATTTATGGCTTTGTAAAATGCTTTATGAAGTCAAGCTTTATAATTCCCCATATATTTCCAAATTCACATTAGTTTCTTGATTATTACATGTTTCCAGGTCATTTTTACTGCATTTTACTACATTTTTATCAGCTTTCAATTCTTTAGCATAAAATGCGTACAAAACTCCAGGCATGCCTACTATCTATACCAGAGCAATGCAGTTTTTTCAAGACTGAGAACGGAGATGGTTTTTTAAATAATACACTGGAGTGACATTCAAAAAAAAAAATAGGCAGAATTAGGACAAAGAACTCAATGGGACCCTAGAACAAAAAGTAAGTTTTAATTATTTAATCTTAAACAGGAATTAGACTGGTTAATTTTAAAGGACCAGCTGAGATTGGCTAGGTGCTCCTCCAAGCCTTCCTAATATAAATTCTATTAAATTTAGTCTAATTTGTAGGCAGTACAAAAAAAAATAAGGCATGTCAAGTTAAAGTGATATGTGACATTTCCTTAAATAAACATTGAAAGTGCTTGTTCATATGATGACTGAGAGTATTTCATGCTACCTATTCATGAACTGTGGGGTGGAGTGCTGGGTGGAAAGGAAGTCTAAAATATAATGAAAGCAATTTCTTTATATGGCGGTTCTTGTTTGAGAATTCTGCATTGTTTGTGTTACCACATTGGAATAAGTGGGTTCTTAACTTTTTGTGGGCATAAATTTATTTTCTCACTGACATCATGAGGTTTCTGAAAAAGTTTGAGTCCTTGTATTTGTTATTATAAACACTCAATAGTTTATATAAACTTTGAAGAATGCTCCTGCCTGCTAATTAATGATTGGAGAATTGTGTATCCTGAAGGGACAGGATGTGTCGGTCATAATTTCTCATCTGATAAAGCCAACCCCTATGTGTATGTCAGATTGATAATCTATTTGTGCGCTATATTGCATTTACAAAAGATGTTGTATTTCCTGCATTCCTCAGAATGGTTGTTAGCAGCGTGGGAGAAACCTCTGAGTCATTTAGAAGAGCTACAGGGGAGACAGAAGTATGGAAATTAGAAATAAATGAGCCAAATTCATTCTACGGTACTTAGGATGCACCGGAGAGGTGGTGACATTTTAACAATGTAGTTATTGTTGGAAGATTTCCTCCTTCTTCAGCAGCAATTTTTTTCTGCTTTTCTAAACAGTAAGGGGAAAACATCATGTACGGCTGTGGTAGGTAAATACTTGCCAAGTTTAACATTATGCTAAGGCATCATATCATTTGTCTGGTTTTAGCTTAGCACAATATAAACCCAGCTGTGTGGGTACAATTGTGGCTTACAGATTAATGTTGTGTGCAAGCTAGACCTCCATGGCTTTTACAAAAAGCCATAATTTTAAAACTCCGTCTCTTACCACAATGTGTGAAATCTGCTGCAAACCTTTTTAAAGAGATGCACAGCAGAGGTGGGTTCCTGCCAGTTCGGACCGGCTCTATAGAACTGGTAGCGGGAATTTCCCCCCCGCTCGCCGAACCGGCAGCGATGGCTGGCTGGACACGCCCCGAACTGGCTCTCGGCGGCGCCATAGGTGCCGCCATCTTGTTTTTTTGCTTCTGCGCATGCGCAGAAGCTGTTTTTTGCTTCTGCGCATGCACAGAAGCTGGGTTTTTAGCACTGTGCATGCCCGCGCAGCACACGCGCGGCGCGTGAGGAAGTGAACCGGCAGCGAGGTAAGCCAGAACCCACCCCTGATGTACGGGCAAATCAAACCAAACTACAAGTATACAGAAATATGTTCTTTTCCTTGCTAGTCTCTCTTTTTTTTAAAGACATATCTTATATGAATATCAATGTTATACCTTAGTATTTATTTCTCTTTGTTTTTACAGGTAGTGGATAACAGTTCTTATCTTACCAAGCTAGAAATAAAGAGAAATGTCCTGTCAGTTAGAACAATTAGTAAGTGAAATATTTTGCCTTAAGAGGTTATGGGTGCTCCATCAATGGAGGTTTTTAAGAAAAGATTGGACAACCATTTGTCTGAAATGGTATAGGGCAGTGGTTCTCAACCTTTCTAATGCCGCGACCCCCACCCCGCCGCCGCGTCCCCCCACTTGCTCCACTCGGTCTCCGTTGATAAGCAAGGGCTGGATGTCTGATCTATTCCTTCTATAGCAGTGGTTCTCAACCTTCCTAATGCCGCGACCCCCTCCCCGCCGCCATGACCCCTGCTCCGTGCGCGATGAGGTGACAAAGGGGGCGTGGCACCAGGGGTGAAATGCTCCCGGTTCAAAGCGTTCTGCGCATGCGCAGAGGGTAAAAGAACCCAAATGACGGCGTCTAGGCGGGTGGGCGAAGTCTTCCGCTTCCGTGGCTACCGGCTGTCCGGCGACCCGCAGGCACGGCCGAACAGGGAGCATTTCCAAGATTGCGGGCTAGCGCGCGGGGCGACCCCTGTGAAAAGGTCGTTCGACCCCCAAAGGGGTCACGACCCACAGGTTGAGAACCGCTGGTATAGGGTCTCCAGCTTGAGCAGGGAGTTGGACTAGATGATCTCCAAGGTCCCTTCCACCTCTGTTATTCTGTTATTTTGTGTTTCCCAATCATGGATATGACTAAATATTTGCTTTACTGCCATTAAACCAAGTTCTTTTCTCCCACCTGTCTATTTGCAGCAATGCTCCTTTCTGGGAATGGAGCAAAATTCCCTTTGACTTGGCTGCTCCAAGCAAAAGCAGGTGAAGACTTCTGTATGACTCAGGAAATAACAGGGAATTGAACTGTCCTGTACACTATAGAACAGAGCTGTCAAACTCACGACCCGCGGGCCGGATGTGTCACGCATTGGCCACGCCCACACCCAGTTTAGCAAAGGGGGAGAAAGTTGCGATACGTCATGTGCCACCGCCGTGAGTTTAACACCCCTGCTATAGAACATGGAAGCTCTTTTAACTTGAGGGCTTCATAGTCCAGAAGGGAAGAAGGAAGGCAATATCAAAGTAGACAAAATGCTAGACATGGCATTTTATTCATACCTTTGTCCTTTATAATCCTCTAGCCAACTATGTGCAAGGAAGAAGCAGGTAATAAAGGAGGGAAAGTAAACAAACCATGAATTAGCCAACAAGCTGTAATTATGTTTCCTGAAAAACTTAGTCTGGCTTGTTACAGTCCCTTTTAACAAACTGAGATACCATGGCATAGAGTGATATCTGTTAGTGGGCTCACCAGCCAAAAACAAACCACATTATAGCTTGCCATTCCACGAGAGCCTTGCTAATTTGGCAGTAAAGTTAAATCACAGTTCACTTGTTCTTTATTTAGCATAGAATAAGATGAATAACTCTCATAAACATACAAATCTCGGTCTAATATAAGATTTCAAACTGTAAAGGAAGGAGATTAAGGCTTCTTTGTGATTCTATCCATACATGGACAGAATTAACAGAAAGTAGTAAGTGTTCAATCAGCCTATCCTGAGGGACTTTTTCAAATATTGGTCACCTACAGTCATAATTATTCATAGATCTCAAGTTGTAAATCTTAATGTAATGTCTGCCAAATTATAATGACTAAGCAAAGAGCTTTATTCACAATTGCAGACAAGATTGTGTAATTATATTAGTAATACACATATACAGTCACATAATCTCCCACACACAAATAATATTTACAGAAAAAATGGAAATGAATACATGGCATGTTACTTCAATTGATGCTGCAAGGCATGAATTATACCTCAACATGATATAATGGACAGAATTTTTTTAAGCTTTGTATAAAATGGCATTTCACCTTTTCCCCCCAAACAATTTGATGATGACTCCTTTTTTTAAATACACAAGAAGAAAATGATTTGGGTGAAATTTCTTGGAATCAAAGCAGATCTGGGGTGTAGACAGACTATGGTTAAAAGTCAAGTTGGCAGCTGCAAATAAAGTCCACCTGTTTATATGCAAAAAAAAAAAAAAGTGGAGCTTTGATTGTATTGTCATGTCCACCATCTTGATTTTTTTAAAACTATGCCTTGTGGACACTTCTATGTCCAACAGAGTTTCCCGGTTTGACTGTCGGTAATGGGGCAAAATGGATTCCCATCATTTGCCACTGCAAATTAGTTCTTAATACATCAGAAGAAAATTTAGAATCCCAGTTCAAAACTAAATATTGTAACCCTAGAGATCCTTGATGTGTGTGGTGAGAATAACTATAGAGACATAGGTGAAACATTCCACATGAAAAGAAAATTAGATAGTGAAATGAATAATAAACTTATATTTTAAAAATATGCATTTATCAACATGCTGCTCTTGAAATGACAAGTGCATGACAAACAGTTTATAGTACTCAAAAAGTGACACAAGTGTGGGGGGGAAAGGTATTTTTCACATTACATAGCTTTGTACTCCAATTTATGACCTACTTTCTCTAGGGCATTTCAACAAACTTTAGAATATTTAAAATTACTGAATGCAATTGCTTCTAGGCCATGTTCCTATGAATATTTGAAACTAAATTCCATTAAAATAAGTACAGTGGCTACACCTTGTAATCACTATCTAGATAAAGTCAGACGTACCTACAAATTAGCTGTGCCAATAATATTTGCTAGTGCTTTAAATTGGACTTTTTCACCCTTGGTTAAGTTCAAGTAAATTTAGACCATAGTTTTCAGTAGTGGTTATTAGTGTTCTAAACTGCTTAAAATATTTTATCTATTCCAAGATAATTTATCTATATGCTGTACTATGTACAGTACGAATTAGTATTTGAGATCTTCGGAAGTTGTGGGAGCTTAATCACTTGAGACTTTCAAGAAGAGATTGGACTGCCATTTGTCAGAAATGGTGTAGGGTCTCCTGCTTGAGGAGGATGTCCCTTCCAACTCTGTTAGTCTAATCTTAAATTTAGCCACTTAAACAATTCCTCAATTTATAAGTAGCAAATTAAAGTACATTTGATATTTTATAGCAGTGTTTCTCAATCTTGCAATTATAAGAGCAGTGGATTTCAACTCCCAGAACTCCCCAGCCAGACTTGATATGGGAAGACAGTACAACTCACAATGAAGTCACAAAATTTAAGGGCATCAATATGAAATACAAACATCCCTGTAATTCTTGAAAAGGGAAATACAAATTTGTTTACCTTTTCAGTAGGGAAAACACTTTGTGCAAACACTGTGTATGGTCCCCAACCTTTTTGGCACAAGGGACTGGTTTAATGGAAGACAAATTTTCCACAGATGGGGGAGGAGGATGGTTTCGGTTTTGCTCACTCACTCGCCACTCGCCTCCAGCTGTGTGACCTGGGTCCTAACAGGCCACAGACCTGTTGTAGATAAAACTAAAAGAGTTCTCTTGCTGGCTGGGGAATTCTGGGGATTGAAGTCCATACATCTAAAAATTGTTCTACAGGATACCTTGTTTTATTTAAATCCTGATCTGAATTCTTATTGCCTGTAATGCATTTAAAATTGGAATTTTGTTTCATGCATGACCCAAAACCTCATCATTGCTTTTTACACACATTCAGACTGTTTTAATTCATGCTTCGGAAACATGTAAAGATAGATTTGAAATATTTGAAATAAAAGCTCCAGAAGCTCCAGTAGGAAATATATATGTACCCAAATGAAACTGTACTTGTGAGGAAATCCTATTCTATCAATTTCATGATTCGCATCATTCCCAATGTGGGCCATTTTTTATTGCCATTGCTGTGTAATCCTCCAATAATAAGTCTTCAGATATATTTCAGATTTGGATTTTTTTTATAAAAAAATCATAATGGTCTGTTTATGTACAAGAATTGTTCAGCATAACATTTCAAAAATTCCAGTGGATTGATAAAATGTTAATATTTAACATAAATAACTGTAGCTATTCTAAAAGGCTATTTGAACAAATATTTAAATTACATATACTGGCAGATTGATCTGGGAAGATTGTACAATTCACAATAGAATTACAGAATTTATGAGCACCAGTATAAAGTTCAAACATTCGTGTATTATTTGAAAAGGGTTGATACCAATCAACCGTTTCAGTAAGGAAAAACACCGTGGCTAAAACAGCAACAAAAAGCACCTGACGAAAATAATGAAAATAAATCATTATGTAAATGCACACATAACATCTATGATGGTCATGCCATGTTGAATTTTTGTCAAAAACATTTGCTATACTGCCTTATTATAGTGTGTCACATTACGGTGGTCTGCTGATTAAAAAAATGGAGCAGGGGAATTTGAATTCTAGTTTTGCCTGGGACCCTGAAGCCAACTGGGCTAGTCACCTCCTCTCAGCCTTGGTAAGAAGGCTATAAACCTCTGTCTGGAAAACTGTATGGACTTCTCCAGGTAGTCACTGATTTGAAGGAAAAAAATATATATCTTATTTTTCTGCTAACAAATCTTCAAGCAAATTTAGCATCAGTGATTTGCACGAAGATCCGTGTTCTGTCTGTAATAAATTAAAGAACTATGATTTAACTTTTTCAGGAAAACAAAAAATCCTTTTTTCACGTTTTCCACTAAATATAAAGCAAATGTATTTTCAAGGATTCATCATTCATAATGAGAAAGCAATAATCATCTGTGCAGATAGCTATCCTATCACATTGAACACCAGGAGGCAGTGTGCTCTCGATTTTATCTTTATTAGAAAACCAGTATTGTATTGCCTCCTGCTGGTCAATACATACCATACCTGAAAACATTACTGAGGATATACACTGTGGAGGAATAACATGGTTCAGAGTGATGCATGATTCTAATGTAGTCTTATGACCTATTTCAGTCATAAGGAGAAGCTAATTCCCCCCTATGTGAAGGAATGGCACTGCTTTCAAATTCACCCCTTCGCTGTGAATAAAGTCCCTTCTTCATTTTTTTTAACTGCACAAATGGTTAAAAGTTTCTATTTCTAGATGTAAACTAAATATAGGACCCTGTATAGACTTTTATCCACACACTTTTAATTTATGAGAAATATAACCTTTCTGGTATTAAAAATCATATAGTAGCGTTAATGAGTTCAGAGCGATATATAGCAAGTTTTCAGTTTTCTGGATGCGTAATTTTCCCTCTCAAATTGTAAATACCAAGGAATGTAACTCCAATTACATGTGCTCCAATTACAAATATGACCTTCGCCATGAAGTAATAATTTTTCTACAGTTATACACAAGGCGGGGAATTCCATCCGATGCTTGATACATAACACCTCTGTGAAATTTTATGGTGCAGTTGCTAATTTCTGAAGGGTATTTGTTTTTCCTCCTGGATAAATGTTTCCCAAAACAGTAGCATGCCCAGCTTAGAATACAGGCTTCTTTCCCATTTAAGAATGATGATAAATCAAAGTTGCAGATGTTTCTTATGCATGTCAGACACTGTTCGAAATCCTCAAATTCAATTTAGTAGGATATATGTCCCTGTGCATACATTTGAGATAAAAAAATCTGTGGGTTGTGCTCTAAAAAATAAGTGACAATATTAAAAATAATGGGTAGAATCTGAGGAGTCTCTCTGCTCTGTCCCTAGTTTTGAATACACCTTGGCTTCAAAGTTGCTTGTATATCCATGAAGAAAAAGTTATCTGAGAAAAAAGTTCCAAGTTCAGAACAAGTTGCACAGATTTTTCAATCCTATAAAAAAAGGAAAAGAAAAAAAAGTTTCCTTCCAGGATTATCTTTTCTATCTTTGGTTTGTTGGTTTTCTTTTTCTTTTTGTTTCCTTTATTGCTCAGCATACAGTGTTGTTTGAAGTAAAACTTTTATGACCTTTCCTACATTAAACCAAGGATTTGATTTATAGTCATATCTCAGAAGTCCACCTGAAGACAGATCATTGCAGAACTGTTAAGAGTTTTTTCTTTTTCTTTTTCTGGAGTTTCTTCTCATTTCTCCATTTTCTTTCTTAAGGGCCTGTTGAAAAATCCAGCCTGCAAGGAAAATAATGGGAGAGGGGGGAAAACATAACTCAGATTAAAAATTACTGCATTAGACACAAAGGAGATAAATGCAAAATGTTATAGTGCAACATGTCTAAGTTTAGACTATGAGCCAATGACAGATTCCAAGTGACACCCTTCCTTGAGTGTTAATCGTTCCAATGCTTCCCCCCATCCCCGTATGCAAAAAAGAAAATTTCTTCAGCTGAAACACAAAGCCAAAAGTCATAAAACCATATTAGGACAAATATAAATTGTGAAAAATCCATCAGTTAATTTGGTAATATATACTAGATCACTCTGATGGAAATATATAGAATGGCATGCGTACTGCATGGAATTAAAAGCATTACTTTTCATAATTGTACTAGGGCCATTTATTTTTGCACTTTGGGATTTCTGCTATCCTCTATCTTTTATTTCTAATATCATTTAATATTCTGAATCCTCCACTGGTCTCATTTTCAGTAACTTTTTCCACTTTGTGCTCCCATGACTTTTCGGATACAGGTATGTCATATTTTTTACATAATGACCAGTGGACTAATTTAGCAACTCGATCATGTCTAGCTTTGTAATCAGTTTGCGCGATTTTGCTGCACTCACATATTAAGTGTGAAACAGTTTCAACTTTGTCATTGCAAAGTCGGCAGTTTGGATTGTCAGTTGATTTTTGTATCTTTGCTTTCATGACATTAGTTTGTAGTGCTTGTTCTTGAGCAGCAAGTATTAAACCTTCCGTGTCTTTCTTGATGGTTCCCATCTTAAGCCATGCCCATGTAAGTTTGTCATCACATTTTCCTTCAATGTTTTTCAAGTGTTGTCCATTCAATGCTTTGTTTTTGCATCCTTTTTATGTGTTA
>QLTV01000965.1:2791154-2817568 GCA_003457575.1 Thermophis baileyi | reverse complement strand
CAGGCCAGGTGCATTCCAGTTCTTGACCTTCTTTGCTTGTTTTGCAACCATGTCAATTGTTATTATAATATTTTCCATTTTGTTTCGGGTTGTTTGTTGTTGAATATCTTTGATCCAGAAGGCAGTTTTGTTGTATTCCACTGGGTTTTCCCACAGTTCTTTCCAAAAGTTCAAAGCTTTTTCTTTACATGGGTGAACATTAGTTTGGACTCGATTGTCATCAAGGTATCGGTAGAAGAGGGGGTGGTTTCTTCTGAACTGGACATTTTCACGATATTGTTTTATTCGTCCTTCGTATCTTTCAATGTTCTTTGCTATTCCTATTACACTTTGTTTTATTTCTTCCATGATTTCCGTTATTGTTTTTTCCTCCAGGTTGTATTTTTTTATTGTATTGTATTATTATTATTATTATTATTATTATTATTATTATTATTATTATTATTATTATTATTATTATTATTATTATTATTATCTATGATAAATGGGTCACTTTGTGGTTACATTAATAGTAACTGATACAATTAATGAAATTACGGTGTATCTCCTAAGACACTAAAAGATGTTTCAAGTTGTGAAGACATTATTTTCTTAGCTTTGACAAGACTGCCAACTTATGGCCAAATGACTAATAACAGCTGTTTTTTTAACTATTAGATTATATCACTCTGTGCACTATATTTCAAACCTGATGAGATGAAGTTTTTAATATGAGAACAATAAAGTATTTTTATATGGAACACTGGGAAGAAATGAAAATAATTCCCAGTAGAAATTTGTAAATATATATTTATATAAATTGAAAACTGAAAACTAAATAGTTATAAGAACATGAAAAAAGACACATGTGAGAAATAGGATTTAGGAAAAGCCAAGCTTATAAAGAAGTGCAAGTTTAGACTAATTCAGAGCAGTGTTTTTCTCATTTGGATTATCTTTCCATCCAAACAGATAATTCCAAAATAACAACACCAATGTGAACAGCCGCTAACCTACTCCAAAATATTTTGCATGTTTTTATAACATTCAGAATCTGCTTGTATACATATTAATTAACAACCATTTAATAATAATAATATATACTTCAACTTTCAAAATTATGGCATACAACTTTTTTTTTATTTGTAACACTGCAAGATGGAAAGCATTGATTTTTTTTAAAATTCATGGATGGCTTATCATTTAAGTGGCATTGCTTAAGCAGGTAGTCAGAAAGATTTTCCCCTTCTTGCCTGCCAACTCACCAAGGTTTCAAAAAAGGAAAATGTAGAAAAATGCATCATACCTTCCATAATGCAAATATAAGCAAGGTAAGAATCAGGAGCCCAGCAAAAACACTCAGCAGAATGACCCATAATGGCACATGGCCAGGAAGAAGCTCCTTTGAGATTTGAATTATTGTCTGAAATACATTAAATCAAAACAAGCATTCATGATTTCTTTAAAATAGAAACTGAGGAATCAAGTTGAATAGAAACTACTTTTTTATTCATTAGAAACTCATTATTTTGTTATCAAATACAACTTGGGATGGATTCAAAGGTTCCCTTTAGTGAGACAGGACTAATTATTTTTATTCCAACAACTTTCCACTTATCTTCAAAATCTGCTGCAGATGTTGGATGGGAAACAACCACTGGAAGTATAGATCTCCCTTAACTCTGACTCCTAGCTTTTTTATGAATAAAACTGTTTAGGGAACATTTAAAAGTGTAAATGTGAGTGTACAAATGCTAGTGTTAGGAATATTTGAACTCTGATTCTCTCCCACTTATGGGATAGTTCTACAAGTGCAAACATTTTGTTTCTTCTGCAATGTGGTTCTATTCTATAAATAAATATTTGTGCCTTGGAAAAAAAAATGTGATAAGTCATATTATCAACTGTACATTATTTCAGGCATATTAAAGCTCCAAATCTACACCTACATTAAAGCTATAGTTCTATACCTGCTGATTTGCAAATTGATACCTACCGTACTGTAACTCTTAATCCTAATATAGGATTTAGATATTTTCCAAATAAAAATAGGTTTTATTGTTTGACAGATGGATTAAATTTATATGCTGCCCATCTCACTGTTGAGCAAGGCAATTACAGTATATCTCAGTCCTGTTTAATATGATGCATCACATACATAACACATACATGAAAAAGACAGAGCTTCAGTTGTCCAATTAGCTAAACTGACAAAAATATGGGCTGACATCTTACACATTATACATCTTATGCATCATACCGGTTATATGTATGTATACCAGTTATACATATCTAAACATTATTTGTACAAGAACACTCACAAATACTTATTAAATTGTAAAATGCCAACAGCTGTATTAAGGTTCAAGTAAAAATACTAATTGAGTTGCAAGCAAATATATAGCTAATGCTCTGAATGGTTACTTATAAGTAATTGTTCTATATTTATTAGGATTTTCCACCTAATTGCAGGCAGATAATTTTTCTGGCTAAACTGGCTTGCAAGTTGAATTTATGATATGCAAAATAAACTGCTAGAACTCACCTCTATTTTTTCATTTTCTTTCTTCAAGATCATTAATGAGTTTTCACTCCTTAGACTTGCTTTCACAATGAGTTCTACACTGTGAATTTTTGCCTAGAATAAAATGGAAGTGATAATGTTTATTCTTACGTTGATGGTTCCAAATTTAAAAGATGACCCAGAGAGGAAAATGCTGCTTATTGCTTATAAGAAATGTCAGTAGAAGTGCACATAAAGGAATTTGCTGTGACGACAGAATAATTTACTATTACACTCATTTAATGACCTTCATAGGGAAAATAAGCAGCATTTTGACTTATTTAGGATAATTTAAACTTTAGGATTTAAAGGATAATTTAAAATTTAGGATTTTATTTAAACCTTTTCTTCTGGAGGTTGACACAAGAAGGGCCAAAGGAAAAACTATTGGCATCAAAATATTCGTATCCCTTAGTGGACACTGCAGTTTCAGTTCGTCTCAAACTCCACCATACTTCTCAAGGCATGGCAGAGTTGGGAAACAATAATCTGGACTCTACACAAATGTTGCTTACCATCTGGACTCACTTATTGTCCAATGTTTTCAGTTGTCCTTCTACAATCTCATGAGATCAATCTTTGGACCAAAGAACAAAAAAAAAATGCTTGCAAGTTGAAGCCAATGCTAGAACATGAGAGATTATTTTTTTCTAATACAGCTTCTAAGGCAATATCTTTGCTGTAAAAATGCTTACAGGAAACCAGAAACATATGGTTTATAGAGGTGCATATAAAGATTTGATTATGTGCCATCAAGCTATTTTCAATTCCTAGCAACCAAATAGATTTTTCTGCAAGATGATCTGTCCCTAACCTATTCTTCCATGTCTCCCAACAGTGTACTCATGACCTCGTAACTGAGTCCATCTACTTTGCTGCTGCCTTCCTTCTCTTTCTTTCTAACTTATCCAGCATTAAAACCTTCTCCAGAGAACTGGATCTTCACATAATGTGTCCAAAATAGGATAATTTGAGCCTGGTCATTTGTGCCTTGAGTGAGAACTATGGGTTGACTTGTTTAATGATCCATTCGCTTGGTATTCTCAGGAGTCTTTTCCGACCTCAATGTTCAAAGGCTTCAGTACTTTTCCTATCCTGCTTCTTTAAAGTCCAATTTCCACTTCCATGACATGTCACAGGGAATACCATAATTGTCTTTGTAGGTTTAAACACATTAGAGCATTTCAATATTTTTTCCAAGACCTTCATGGCTTGGAAATGATAAAATGATAATCAACAACCATTATTGTTGATGGTTGATCCTAAACAGCAGAAGCTTTCCACCACTTCAATATCTTCATTATCAATTTAAAACTGATGTTGTACCTGCTGTCAAAGTTTGTTCTTCTTTATATGTAATTTTAGTTTTATTTTTTCACTGTGTTCTTTGATTTTTAGTCCTATCACATGCCTGGATACTTAGGCAACATTCCCTCTTTTCAATGGTATATTCTCTTTGTAGCTTTAGTTATCTGGAACATTTCCCTGATGAATCAGTATACTCTAGTTTTGTTTTATATCTCCTCTTGATCCTGCTGGGAGAGGGTCCCTTATGATGTCTATGGAGATTCTCAGTCATCCAGGTCATGGTTGTTCCAAAGGTGCTTTTTCAACAGGCAACTGGACTTTCTTGTTTTTTCTTTTGAAGATGTTTCGCTTCTCATCCAAGAAGCTTCTTCAGCTCTGACTGACAGCTCCAGTCAGAGCTGAAGAAGCTTCTTGGATGAGAAGTGAAACGTCTTCAAAAGGAAAAAAAACAAGAAAGTTCAATTGCTTCTTGAAAAAGCCCCTTTAGGGCTCCCTTATGGTAAAATGGGAAATCCGAGCCATGATGGAACAAATGGCTGCATTTCTGTTTAGGCCAGTCTCTGCTTTTTTTGAATATTAACAACAATATCCTCTACTGAAAAATAGTTAACAGTATCTAGCTAACCATCACTTTATAAAGACAATTATGCTCTGGTTTCAAAATCAAGAATCCACCAACATCCATGAAAACTGTTAAGTGCTCTCAATATTTTTCTTTCAGAGGAAAAAAGGTAATTTCTTTTTTTCACTCCACACTCTGTCTTAGTGAAAGGAAATTAATTATTACCTGGCCTGCAACAGAAAGAAAAGTCTGAAGGTTATTGTTTTACAACATTACAGTCCTATACTGTAATGTTTGATTGGCCTCAAACATATGTAGATGGGTGACAGCTTATGTTGGTCGTTGCTTTAGCATGAAGAAACAAGGAAATAAGTTGTTAAGTGAATTTTGCCCATTTCATTGCAATCATTGCAGTTGTTAAGAGTTGTTAAGTTGTTAAGTTAGTAACATGATTGTTAAGTGAATCTGACTTCCACATTGACTTGGCTTGTCAGAAAGTCACAAAAGGAGATCACATGACCCAGGACACTGCAACAGTCATAAATATGAGTCAGTTGCCAAGAGTACAATTTTTGATCACGTGACAATGCTGCAACGGGCATAAATGTGAAAACTGGTCATCAAATGGTCACTAAATGAACCATTGTAAGTCAAATACTACCAGTAATTGTACACTCTAATTATGAAACTCAGTATAGTTTACACTTCTATCTATTACCATCAAGAATTATTGAGCTAGAATTTCCATATTTCCAGTATGGCTAACATCTGGGAATTCTGAGCATGAATAAAAATCAATAACTCCATCAATTCCTCAAAATTTGTACCCATGTGCTTCAATCAAATTTGGCCTGCGGCAAATACAATAGCAATAAAATTACATTAAATTGAATATATATTAAGAAATAACTGTAAAAACATTTGAATCACAATAAAAGAACTTGCCTCCTGAGCAAATTCTGTATTAATAATACAGCATAACACTTCTTTCAGTTGAACTTTCCTAGCCAGTACCAATAAAGATGAAGCATGCATGTACCTATAATATGTATGTGATTTTGACAAGATATCATTTTAAATTCTTAATAAACATGATAGCTCTCTTACCTTTATGAAAGTAGACTTCCAGAGTCTGAATGAAATATTCACATGAGTTATATTCGATGGAACTATAGTGCAATTAATGGATGCACAATCATATCCATCACAATTCTGTATAAAAGACCATAAACACACCTCATTAATATATTTGCAAATTTTAGATAACCTAACACATTCTCCATATCATGCTGAAATAAGTATGAAGTATCCTGATAATAACAATGGTGACACCAGTAAAGTTTGTTAAGGAATTGTGCAGAGTAACCTCTGGGCCCTGAAGGTTTGCACAGTTCACCGTAATGTTGCAGTAGATATGAGTAATGATTCAGTCAATACACAGATACGTTAAAGTGTATAGAAGTAGTTTACTTAAAGAAATAGCACAGTCCAAATAACAGTCCGAATCATACACGTTCTATCAGTCAGTATTCAGAAGTACAGCAGTCTTCTTACCAGTCTTTCTTTGTCTTAATCATCAAACAAAGATTCTCTATTATCACAGATAGTTAGCTACACACAGAGCTTACAGACACGAAGTCACTCAGCAATGAATCAGCAAAAGAGAGAGAGCTAACCATGTTCTCTAGCTCCCTTTTATGGCTGTTACTGCTAGTCAGAATGCACCAATGCATTTAAAGCCATATTACATATATTACATTGAACAGTGATTTGTGGCTTGTTTATATTAACCAACCCAACCGTTTGGACAGAGTCCTAACAAAGTTCATTCAGTATTCAGATTGTTCATCATTTAGCATTCAGGAAGGCCCTCACTGCAGGCTATAATAAATAAAATAAAAATCTGTTTCAAAACCTAGTAAGGATCTGTCTACTAATATTATTTGTTTAATAAATTTATATGGCTGCACATCTAGTGAATGTGCCTTTGGGTGCCACTTACAACATATTAAAACAAAAAGAAGAAATATCAGCAAAGAAGAAAAACTACAATGGTCACTGAGGATAAAGCCAACCGAAACAAATAACAAACGACACTCAATGGACCATCTAACTCACGGGTGTCAAACTCCTGGCGTCACGTTGCTGTCACGTGACGTATCACAACATTTTTCCCTTCATGGAGCTGGAGTGGGCATGACCTGCGCATGACGCATCCAGGTCGTGGGCCGCCATTTTGACACCCCTGATCTAACCCATTGTTTCTCAACCTTAACAATCTTAAGATGTTTGTGATTCCCCATGTTGGCTAAGGAATTACAACAGTTGAACTCCACACATCTTAAAGTTGATGAGGTTGAGAAACACTGAACACATCCAGGTCTTCAATGCTTTATGAAAGACCAGCATTGTTGGGACCATCATCAAGAAACACTCCTGTAAATAATCTGACATGAAGGACTTTGTAGGTGACACCATCATCTTAAATTGAATCCAGAAGCATTGCAACTCATGAAAAACCGGTGTAATATGGGCATACCAAGATGTGTCCATCACTGCTTACACTATTCATTTGTAGCTTCTGGATGGTCAAGGGCAGTCTGCAAAAATTCACCTGGGAGGTGACTAAGGCATGAACACTACCTCCTTGTCGAGAGCCGAGGTAGCGCAGTGGTTAGAGTGCAGCACTGCAGGCTACTTCAGCTGACTGCTAGCTGCAGTTCGGCAGTTCAAATCTCACCGGCTCAAGGTTGACTCAGCCTTCCATCCTTCCGAGGTGGGTAAAATGAGGACCCAGATTGTTGGGGGCAATATGCTAACTCTGTAAACCGCTTAGAGAGGGCTGTAAAGCACTATGAAGCGGTATATAAGTCTAAGTGCTATTGCTATTGCTATTGTCCAGGAAGGGGCACTCTTAATTCCTAAAATGAATTATTTTTTCTGACAGTGAAAATCTCTTGCATTAGCCATGACAGCCTTATTAACGGGCATCTGCCAACATTTTCATGATGTGTAATTGTTCTAATTGTCCATCATGGACATTGATGGAAAGTTGTTTTTTAACCTCCTTGTGTGGAGAGATGGTGAAAATCAAATTTCCAAAGCTAAACATTTTAAAAGTCCATGTTGTAGATTTAAAAACATTATTTCCAATTACATTTCTAGCAATAAGAATATTATAGTTGCATATCATTGCTCTTAGCACAAGAAAAATATACATAAGATTATATTCATATGATCACAATTCAACCCCAACTTAATATTGTACACTAAAATGTATTATTAATGTATTATTTCCCCCTCCCAAAACCCCCCACATAAAATCAGGTATACATACTATGTTGGGATCCTTTAGAGGTTCTTGTATTCTTGATGTTGTGAATAGTTTGCCCATATCAATCTTTAACAAATCACTTGGGTGGCTGGATTGGCATTTTGCATTCTATCACAAGAAGAAAAAATGTAATGTTATAAGTATCTTGCAATAATTTTAACAGAGGACTCCAAGTCTTGCCCCAAAGATAACATCACCTGACTATTTTCTGGCTAGAATCCTTTAACTGCTAGAAAAAGGATGATTGTCACCAAAGTCACTGCCCTCCATCTGTTCTCAGAGTCACTTTTTCTAATGAGCCAGAAGGCCACTCAACCTTCTGAAGAAGATTGAGAAACATAGGAGCTGTGGGGGAGAGCAAATCACTAGTCCCCTCTACCATCATTCTTCCAGATCAGAGTATACAAATTCTTAACCTCTGCTACCAGTTTTGGGCTACTTTAGCAATTATTGTTTTATTTTAGCATTACAATTTATCGTCCTTATATATTTAATTTTGCAATTAATGTGAAAGCTTTATGTAAAGTATATAAAAGGATATATTGTGCATAATATGTAACTTTAAAACACAGTTTAACACTCGGCCAAAATTAAAATATATAAGAAATATTTCAGTTTTTGTTATTATTGTGGTTATTTATTGTTATATTCATACAACTTCTTTTCTTGGAGGTGACGTTTGTACACAGTAAGGGATGTCCTTTATTTTTATCACTGTTAAGTAGTTTGGGCTGAAAGGCAATGACTGAGCCTGTTATCCAGTGAGCTCCGTGTTTAAAACTGAAGTGAATCTGGGTTCCTTATGTGCCAAGTTGGCATCTTCATTACTGTATCTTTTTTGGCTCTCTCAAATGCCCAAGTGGGTTTATATTCATATTTCCTCAATTCAGTGTCTAATTATTATAGCAAAACTCCTTACTTGGTTTGAGACCAAGACCCCAGCATTCGAGACCTGAGCATCATGCGACATCTTCGCCTAGCTCCTGCTCACCTTGCATGCTCAAGAGCATGCAAATGTGAGTAGATAAATAGGTACCACTTTGGTGGGAAGATAACAGCACTCTGTGACATCATGCTGGCCACATGACCGTGGAAATGTCTTTGGATAGTGCTGGCTCATGCCCTTAAATCGAAGATGAGTGCTGCCCCCTATAGTCAGCAATGACTAGTTGTTAACTAGGAGTAAAATCCACAGGGATTTCTTTTTTTTCCTTCCTTACTTGATACCCTCCAGGTATTTTGGATTATATCTCTAGTTATCCCAGACATGACACCCATAATTCCCAATCAGTAGGATCAGCAGATCTCTTTTTGCAGTGATGGTAGTTTGACATAACTGGATTGGGTCAGTTTGCAGAAGCCTCTTTGATGTGACAAACCATGCTTGAAACCTAAGGCTCCAAATAATGATTTGTATCATGGCCTACTGCTTTGTTTTCCATGGTTATGTCTTATTGATATAGATAATGTATCTCTTTGGATTTAGATTATATAGATATCAGACAAATTGTGTCAATTATAACATTAGATAAATCAGAGATTATTTTAGAAGATAAGTCCAGAGAGCATTTCATATTTTATCTAATTTATTATGATAGCCAAGTAGAGTTCATTTTCCCCCTTATAAATACCAATGGAAAGAAACAGATGGAACATTTACTCATTCAAGGACCCGTGTTGTGGAAATCAAAGTGTAATTTTGAACTGCAGAGCAGTGTTAGCTCATATATTGCCAATTTACCTCTGAATATGATATCCTGGTGAAGTAAAGGATTTGATTTTCTACTGAAATATTCTTTGGAAATGAGATTTGCAGTGCAAGCTGTGGCTGTAAGAAATGTTCTCCTTTCTCAATCTATAAAGATGAATGAAAGGCTAGTTAAAAGAAAAATTAAAAAAAATGTTTTCCCCGTTGTTAACCGGTGCTACGGTCACTACTAAACAAATAACACAGTGTACAATTTTATTTCATAGCAGTAGATCTCCACCTTACCAAATTTGCATGCAAGGAAAATAATTATTTAAACATTATCTTAGAAACCAAAAGTCTATAAATTAAACTAGAACATATCCCTAAAGTAAAGAAAATAAATGATCTGTGGAATATTTCCAGTGGCCATGTTATACCGCACTGACACAATGACTTGTTCTGGTCTGTGGTTTGTTGTAAATATGTTTAAGATTCTTACTAATTCCTTGCCAATATGGGTTCAAGGAAAAAAAATGAAGCAAGAAGGATAAGTAGCATTTATTTTTCAGAAAAGTGCCTATAACTGACAAATGTTTATACTTGAATGGATGAATTGTAGCTGTATCAAACTACAGTACTGAGCTCCTGCCAGAAGTGTGAATTCGTTTCTACCCTCTGTAGCAATACACACCCACCCCAAATCTGTCCTGAAAATCTGGGTATTCTTTGCAGCAGATTTTTGGAGATGTGCAGGGGAAAATATACAGGATAGTAAAAATAGGTGAGGTGACCTGAAGCTCCATTTGCAGAAAGTTCTGCCTAGTTCATAGAAAATATTACAAACTGGCATAATAAAAATTTACCTGATAAAAAAAAATACGGCACATAAATGTTATTTTTCAAAGTCCATAACCAGAAAAAATGACTTTGTCTCTTACCAAGTAGTTTATATTAATTTCTTCTCCAATATTGTCAGTAGAATTAATGACTGCAGGTATTGTATCATTCGCAGCGATGATGATGTGATGGGAACCAGGTTCTCTTAAAAAGAAATAAAATAATGTTCAGTGATTTAGAATCACAAAGTAGTCACATGTCTCATTTCAGTCATCCATGCAAAATAAAATAAAATGAAACAATATGATATTCTTGTTCAAGAAAATATGAATTTAATAAACCTGAGATTTTTTTCTGAATAGTGCATGATTGTTCCCATCCAATTTATACACTATGAAATTGTTAATCCAGTTTAAACCAACTAGTGAAACACAACAGTCTAATTCCATTCTCTTTAAATAGCAGTTTTCCCCCAGATTAATCAGAAGTAAAACATTGATTAATTGAATATGTTTTCAGTGATGGAACAAGCCAGATAATACTGTATGCAATTTTTGTCATATATAAGATGTGGTTGCTCTATTTACTTATAATTGGTTGCAACAGTTTGGTTGCAACCAAACTCTATTTACTCTGTTTACTTATGATTGTGGTTGCTCTATTTACTTATGATTGGTTAATCATTATAACAATTATAAGGTATTTTATGGACTAGTTATTATCTACAGTGAAGATTCTTCTAACTTTTTTTCTGTGAAACAAACTGAAAAATGGCAATGCTGTATTTCAAGATCTTTCAAAGAGTAAAAAAAAACAAAAGCCAACTTTAGACCATGCTTTGGACATGAAATGTCAGAAACAATAGTGTGTGTGTGTGCGTGTGTGCATGCGCATGTTACATTAAAGGATTCCATATAAAATCAGGATTGGGACTAAAAGAGTATGTGCACTACCAGAATGATACCACAGGCCGAGGTCAGTCAGAATCAAGAGCCATTAGTAATCCATGGTCAAGAGAACTAAGGAGCAAGTTAGGAAACAGTGCTGCCACATGACTCTCTTGTTTTGGGGAGGAGGGGACTTTCTATCAACAGAACAGAAAAAAAGAAGGATGATCAGTATAAAAAACAGATAAAAGCTAATTATACCTTTTAAATATTAATCCACTTTCATATTTTACTGGAATTGAAATAGTTCCTCTGTTGTCTCCAAGAGTCTCATCAAGTTCATCACTATCACTAAAACAAAATATATTTTAAAAGTTGCTTTAGACAACAATCTATTTTAACCAACAAGCTATTATAATCAAAGCACCAACCCATGTTTTGCCTTATTGTTACATTGTTAGGAAGAGCCGCGGTGGCGCGTGGTTAGAGTGCAGTACTGCAGGCTACTTCTTCTGATCACCGGCTGCCAGCAGTTTGGCAGATCGAATCTCACCAGGCTCAAGGTTGACTCAGCCTTCCATCCTTCCGAGGTTGGTAAAATGAGGACCCAGATTGTTGGGGGCAATATGCTGACTCTGTAAACCGCTTAGAGAGGGCTGTAAAGCACTGTGAAGCGGTATATAAGTCTAAGTGCTATTGCTATTGCTATTGCTATAAAATTATTTAATTTTTATTTGTAAAGAAACTTGAAGTGGAAAAATGTGTAACTTAGAGACAACTTAATTGCTGAGAGGAAAGTCCAGATTTAAAATGGCCAATTAAGTATGGAATCCAAAATAAATGCTTTTGGTACAATTAATATCTATGCTGGTTTATCAAGATTTGTAGATGTAATCAGCAACTTCAGAAATAGTGACCAATGAAATTTAATGGTAACTTAAGAATGTCAGCAGCCAATCAAATCATATGGTCACTGCAAAATACTGGTATCAATAAAACATTAACTCATATAAAGAAGCAAGGAAATATTTATTGATGTTAGAGCAGTAGCACCAGCACTTAGACTTATATACCGCTTCACAGTGCTTTACAGCACTCTCTGAGCAGTTTACAATGTCAGCATATTGCCCTCAACAATCTGGGTCCTCATTTTACCGACCTTGGAAGTTTGGAAGGCTGAGTCTACCTTGAGCTGGTCAGGATCAAACTCTTGGCTGTGGGCAGAGTTAGTCTTCAATATTGCATGGTAACCATTGCACCACTACCAACATGCTGTCAGGATTTCCCCCCCCCCTAATTCAAGACCTTTAAACTTTTATTCCACTATAAATGGACAGACTATTCTACCTTTTGAATTTCTTTATCAGATAGAAACCTTTTTTTCCCCTTTTATATTTTCTGTCTTTATTAAGTTTTCTTAATTCTGCCCAAAGCTGAAAACCACATAAGAACATTGAACCTTCCACTAAAGGAGTAGATAATGAATCTGATTTAAGATTTAATAGTTTGGATGCTTAAATATGCTTATGCTATAAATGGAACTTACAAGTGTTGGAACTCCATTCAATTTTTCTGATTTGAATTAATATAAGATTTGCCATTGGTTAAGCTTTGATTAGTTTCAAATTTACCCTTTATTAATACTTTTAACCACTTACATTACCATTGCTTTAGGTTTTATTTTACTATGTCGTCATTCATTAGTTTATTACATTTTAATCATTCAATGAAATTTATTATTTGATTTCACTTTTTTATATATATCACCATTTAGCCTTTTATTCCAATAAATTATAGACTAATTTTCCTTTTGTGCAATCTTGATTCAGTGGAAACCCTCCATAAATTCACTGGAGGAACCCAAAATAAAGAGAGTGAACCCCAATTCAATCTAACGTTATGTAGTTATTGCTGGAACCAACCTTGTAACAGAAAAGTGAATTGTTGTATTTTCCAGGAGGTGGGACACATTGAACTGGAATGCTATTTCGAAGAAAATCTAAATGAAAAGTAAGTGCATAACATGTCAGTGTTTATAATTAAATTAAATAAAATTGCAATTATATTTTCAACAAAAATTGAATACAATTCATCATTACATTTCCCCTTAGTAAAATAAATGTTTTATTTTTATCTACACTGAGCAATAAAATGAAGATGAGGTTGTAAAGTCTGGAGGAGGTCCCTAGTGTACACACACAAACACACACACACACGTTATGAAGTTCTCATGCACATTTGGACTAATGATTCTATATAAATATAGATATATTTATATAAAGTTGATATAAAAATCTGTGCAAATGAAAAAAAAAGGCAAAAAGGCTGTGAATGACAAAATAATCCTAGTGCTACAATTCATTTGAAATTTTTGTTTTAATTTAGAAATATAACATGTAGGTCTGAACATGGACTTAACATTTGAAAATTGTTGCTTAAAATATTTTTATAATGCCCGTCACATAGACTTCCTCCAACATATTATTAATGTTCAGCTTGTAACCTTAAAATAATGTAACCAATAGTCATGAGTAATGCAGTAATACCATTATGGATTGACAACTGCTGATAGAAATGCAAGGATTTGAATTAAATCATGTTGTTGCATTTTTTAAATCACTTTGAAGGTCGGCTATTAAGACTAAACTCTTTTTTTCAATATTCTCCTGAAATGGTAGAGACAAATCTCCTTTATAAATAACTTCTTCTTGTGCCATATCCATCATCGGACGTTGGCGATTCTATTTTTATCAACAACCACATGAAAAAGTGCTGCTGAGTTTTGTCCAAACCAGTCCCTTAGATTTTGAAGCCATGATGTTCTTCTTCTGGCTGGACGTTGTTTACCTTCAATTTTTCCCTGGAGGATTAAGTGAAGTATGCTGCATTTTTCCAGGTGTCACATCAGATGTCCAAAATATTCTAACTTTCACTTTTTTATGGTTTTGATGATTTCCCTTTTCTTTCTCAGGTGGCATAAATAAATAACACAGGCACCGAAAGAAGGAAAGGTGTGTGGATTAGAGGGGGTCCCTGAAACTTGAGTAGAGAGAGAGATGTGAAATCTGCAGGAAATATTTTAAAGAATAAGGAAGACGACTTTAACAGAAATGTGCAAGAATTGTTACCAAGGCAAAGGATACAATACAATTAGGCTTGCAAGGTTCTATTACTATAGCCAATCTCTACAAAAAGCAATTTTAGCCTTTAGGTTGATTTCTTGGTCTGATCTACCTAATGTTCAATCTTGCAAATCCAGTTGTGTTGTAGACCCTCCCTTTCTTATACTTCAGTGAATAAGGATGGCATCCGCCTGAGCCACTTCGAAATGTGTTTACTACTTACTACTGTTGATTTAAATAACATTTCACTCCCCTTTTGCTAACTCTTGCATATTTCTGACAAGCTTATGTCTCTTTCTCTCTACACGTACAGAATTAATTTTCCTCTATTGCTTTAACACCAAGCAAACCAATTGTTCCTCTGTTCTAATTCCGCTGGGTTTCACGAGCAGGTTTTTAGCTTTTTTTAGAGGGTTTATATTGCACTCAACAGAAAGACTGCTTTGTATAAATATATTTCATGAACAATGTAGCAAAAAGCTGCAAGTAGTAAAGGTATTTTGTTTATAAGGCACTGGAGAAGATATTGTGGGAAAGTTTATTTTTAGCCAAGTTCCTGTCAAGACAACTGAGCCAGATGACAGAATATGACAATCTGGTAAAAAGAACAGAATTCCACATAAATTATTCTTTATAAAGTCTCAGTCATACAGAAAGACTAAGAAGAATGGCTGGATGCTACCAGAACAGCTGTTCTGTCTTCACTGGTCAATGTGAGTGAAGGTAAGAAGTATATTTTAACATGAAGGATCTTTCATCCCATCATCCTAAAAGGTTACAGCTGTTTTTGGTCTTGCTTTGCCTGAAGCATAACTAGTGGAACTCTAACTCATTCATTTGGTGGCATCTAGTCAAAAAGGATGTCTGTTCCAGACTATCAGGGCATTTCTAGACTGGTCCTTGGTGGTCTCTGAGCTTGCTTGTTTTCTTGCAGATGTTTCATTATCCAGGCTAGGTAACATCATCAGTTCTAGTCATGATGTTACCTAGTTTGGACAATGAAATGTCTGCAAGAAAACAAGCAAGCTCAGAGACCACCAAGGACTCCTCATTTCAACCCTGAGCTACAAATATTCTCCTTTATTGGTATCATCTCTAGGGTAATTGAAGTAGGTGGTATAAAATTGAAATAAGATATTATGCATATATAAATAAAGTACAGGGGTTTTCCTTCTGCTGGAAATATATGTAATGGGGGCTCACATTTAATATTTGTATGAGTACAATTAATATGTAATTTTTAAAAAGTGTAACTAGAAGTGATGGGAGAATAGGAAGGACTGCGGCTGCATGAGATGGAGAATGGAAGATTCACTATTTTCTTTGGAAGAGAAGAAGTTTTCTGTCTCTCTCATGCTCTCTCTCATGCTCTCTCTCTCTCTCTCTCTCTCTCTCTCTCTCTCTCTCTCTCTCTCTCTCTCTCTCTCTCTCTCTCTCTCTCTCTCTCTCTCTCTCTCTGTGTGTGTGTGTGTGTGTGTGAGAGAGAGAGAGAGAGAGAGAGAGGGAGAGAGAGAGAGAACAAACCAGAAAGAGAATGAATCATAGTTCATATATTTTAAACAATGATTTGTTGAATAAACTAACATTAGCTGAGTTCATATAAGAAGCTAAACCAGAAGGTGGACAGCTCTGGTCAAAAATTATGTTACGTTGTTTCTCACCATTTTGAATTGGGAAATTAAAAATCTGTGTAGATCTGTTTTTAATTTTAAAGACAATGGTTTTTATAATTTTAATTTCAGCTATAATTTTATAAGATTTGGTATTTTTAGTGTTGCTTAAGATTCCTGAGAATACTACAGATGGCTAAGGAACAAAGAAATGGATTATACAACAAATCCATCTCAAGTTCTCACCCAAGGCATGAGAAACCAGGCCTAAATGATAGTATTTTGGCCTCATTGTGAGAAGACCTAACTCTCTTGAAAAGTCTATTGTATAATGCTGGGAAAAGAAGGGACAAAATGATGATCATCAGCAAAGTGGATGGACTCAATTTCAGTGCCAAATGAGTTCACTCCATAGAACTAGGTTGGGGACAGATCAGTCTAAAGAAAATCTGTCTATCTGGTTGCTAAACTACTGAAGTTTGCAGATGATACAACAGTGATTGGTGTCATTTGAGACAACGATGAAACCGCATACAGACGGAAGGTTGAACAACTAGCCTCATGGTACAACTGAAACAATCTGGAACTGAATACACTCAGAACCGTAGAAATGGTGGTAGACTTTAGGAGAAACCCTCCCATACTTCCACCTCTTAACAATTCTAGACAACACAGTATCAACAGTAGAGACCTTCAAATTTCTAGGTTCTATCATATCTCAAGACCTAAAATGGTCACCTAACATCAAAAACGTCATCAAAAAAGCACAACAAAGAATGTTCTTTCTGTGCCAACTCAGGAAGCCCAAACTGCCCAAGGAGCTGCTGATACAGTTCTACAGAGGAATTACTGAGTCTGTCATCTGCACCTCTATAACTGTCTGGTTTGGTTCTACAACCCAACAAGACAGACACAGACTTCAGAGGATAATCAGAACTGCAGACCTGTATTGAGGACCTGTATACTGCACGAGTCAAAAAGAGGGCAATGAAAATATTCACTGACCCTTCGCATCCTGGACATAAATTGTTTCAACTCCTACCCTCAAAGCGATGCTATAGGGCACTGCACACCAGAACAACTAGACACAAGAGCNTTGATTGTTTCCTGATTGCTTATTTGTACCCTATGACAATCATTAAGTGTTGTACCTCATGATTCTTGACAAATGTATCCTTTCTTTTATGTACACTGAGAGCATATGCACCAAAGACAAATTTCTTGTGTGTCCAATCACACTCGGCCAATAAAGAATTCTATTCTATTCTATTCTATTCTATTCTATTCTATTCTATTCTATTCTATTCTATTCTATTCTATTCTATTCTATTCTATTCTATTCTATTCTATTCTATTCTATTCTATTCTATTCTATTCTATTCTATTCTAAGAATTAACATCTACTTGATGGCCTATGCGTGAGATCATGTGAACTTCATTATTATTTTAGCCATAATAGTTCTTCCCTTTCAGCCTTTATGGCAACATAGATAAGTTTTAAATAAGCATTATGTTTAATAAATGCTATTCAGTAGGCTGGAAGAAAGAACTCTTCATAAAATAATTGAAAATAAAGCAAAACATGTACATGCTTTAATTTCTTGAATTATGAAGAATCTTTATAAAGATTCAGTATATATTGATTGGTATACAGTATACATTTTTCTTTTTTTTTTTGTACAGAGTATACTATATATACTACTTGGCTATTCCACTCTCCTGTTTTTCCCTTAAGGAAATAGAATATTTATAGGAAGTTCACATGATCTCACACATAGGCCAGAGGCCAGCCCTCCCACATATCCTGTCACATAAACTTCAATTCTCAGAGGAAGATCTGAATTAAGAGTCTGGTTGCCTGAACTTTGTCTAACTGAAGATAAATGTCTCTTTGGTCACAAGCTCTAAGGATGCAATTGCTCTTAGGATCACAAAGCCATTAAGGCATGCTTCCTTGATTTCTGCAACCAGGTCCATTTTGCATCCGGGGGTTAGTAATATATAAATACATATTACCCATGAAATGCAGCTTGGGGACACTTTGACCTCTTATTGTTTATGTTCCCATATAGGTTCTAGTCTACTTCTATGATTTTCAGAATTCACATAAGACAAACCCTGTGCATTCTATTTGTTGTTGGAAAGGGACTTCCGGGAACTTTTGTGTATTTAAACCATCCAGGAATCAGAGGTGGGTTCCACCCGGTTCGCACCGGTTCTATAGAACCGGTAGCAAACCACTGGTGATGTCACGGATGCGGTTCTGTCGGTGCCGGTCCGTGGACGCTGCCATCTTTTTTTTGGGATTTTTTTTTTTTTGGAAATTGGGTTTTTTTTTTTTGAATTTTTTACTATTTTTTTTCCTTTTGCGCATGCGCAGAAGCCGAGTCCCCGGCACTGCGCATGCGCCGCCATCTTGTTTTTTCGAGGGGGGGTTGGAATTTTTTGCGAATTTTTGCTACTGCGCATGCGCACACGCCCACATGGCACTTGCACAGCCATGTGGCGCGCAATGCGCATGCAGCCACATGGCACAGGAGGAAGTGAACTGGCAGCAAGGTAAGTTAGAACCCACCCCTGCCAGGAATGTGAAATTTTTGCAATTTTCATAAAGAAAATAACTAAAAGTGGGGAATTCTAATGTATTATAGTAGCATCTGAAATGCCCAGACTTCCCACCCTTTTAAAGGCTCTGAAATTCAACCAATTATTTTTTTTTAAAAAAAATTCCTCTTTTATCAATTTATGATTAAAGATAAATTAGTAATTGGAATTTCATGTGAAATTTCTTGTGGAATTGGCATCTTTAACTTGTTGCTGAATTCACATAGGTCCTAGGTTTGCACAATATTCTCTAAGCAACAAGTAATCTAACCAAAATTATATTGTTGTGCAAATGAACCAGCTAGGTGGTTAAGTATGTTTCAAGGCCAACTTTCTGCTCTTTTCAAGATCCAGACTAAAGTCCCCTCAACTCTGAACTGTTGTTTTCCTGTTACTTTTATTGATATTTATCTGGAATTTGTCTTCTGATAACATCTGGACAAACATCATCCTTCCCATCCCATGTATAGAAACTAAATAAGAAAGCAACAACTTCATCACATCTGACTACATCTCATAACATCACAGTTAAGTGCACAACAAGGTTGGATTCTTAAATGAGGGATGTTCTTAATTAGTCAAACTAATTAAGAATATTCATCATTTGAGAAGGTGCTTGAGGGCAAAGTTCTAAATATGCATTCCATTTGCTGCTTCTCTATTTATTTCCTCTTTACTTTTAGTTTTTTTTTAATTCTTCTTTTGTTTCCTGTGGATTTGAATTGTAAACATGAGATATATTAACTTTCTGCCAACTGGTAACCTCTGTTCATTGTAGGATGCCTGTTGGAGAAATGTTGAAATATACACTTTTAATTCAGACACACAGACATGCATGCATTTATCTACACACATACAAATTCATACATACTATGAATTCTTAAAAAAATGATAGTATGGAACTTTGAATGTTGGACACTAGAGGGAAGCAAAGGGAACCAAATAATACTATTCAAGGAGAAGAAGACTTTAATTTGACTTACTAACGCAGAATGGAACCTCATAGTGGAACACTGGACATATTGAAAGATATTTGTGAACAGTGGACTCAGAAGTTAATTTTAAGAGTGTCTGCCATTGTAGATAAACTATGTTTAAAAGATGTTATGGAAGAGAATAGGTTTTACTAGATAAGACCAGGGGTGGGTTCCAACTTACCTCGCTGCCGGTTCGCTCCCTCCCGCGCCATGTGGGCGTGCCTCGTGGGCGTGCGAATGTGCAGTAACGAAAAATCCGGGAAAAAAAGCCGAAAACAAGATGGTGACCGCATGCACAGTGCACTAAAAAAATTAACCCCCCCCCATTTTTTTTTAAAAAAAAAATTCCCCAAAAAAAGATGGCGGCGTCCACAGACCGGCACTGACCGAACTGGATCCGTGACATCATCATGATGTCACCAGTGGGTCGCTACCGGTTCAGGAGAACCAGTCCGAACCAGGAGGAACCCACCCCTGGATATGACTGCAACTGATCTGAACGTGGATTTAAAAATGACAGGCTAGAAGAATGATCTAGAAAAAAATGCTACACTGGACACACAAAAGGACATACACACTTTTGGTTCAAGGTCTAGCCACCTGGGGAAAAAAGATGGTGGGAGGAGAACAGATATTTTCAAATATGATTTGTGTTTGTTTATATTTAAATATGTTATACACATGTCACCCCCACCAATTTACTCATCATCTTACCTCTTCCTTGGGAGACAGGAAAGGATAGCCTACTTTACAAGTGATGTTCTGCCCGGTATCACAGCTGTCTTTTGGTATTTTCTGGATATAAAATGATAAGAAACTAATTATTTAAAAATAGTAATAATAGGGGGAAAAAATCAATATCCCAAAACATATTTGCACATTAATCCCATCCTTTCTGGACTATATGGTCCCAAACTTTGTGAACCAGAATTGGTGAAGAATAATTGATCTCCCTATGCAGCTTCATGTCTGAGCAAGAACTGAAATTCCTTTAGGGTCTAGTCCAGTGGTTCCCAACGTGGGGCCCAGGTCCCACGGGGGGGGGGGGCAATTTGATTTTTAATGGGGGCAATTGGAAACTTGTTTAAACCAAGTTAATAGAATAGAATAGAATTTTTTATTGGCCAAGTGTGATTGGACACACAAGGAATTTGTCTTGGTGCATATGCTCTCAGTGTACATAAAAGAAAAGATACGTTCATCAAGAATCATAAGGTACAACACTTAATGATAATCTGGGTACAAATAAGCAATCAAATCATATTAGGAACCAGTCAATGTAAATCGTAAGGATACAAGCAACAAAGGCGTTTTAGGCTTCCTCCGTGTGAGTAGGAGTTCACTTTTTGATTAGTAAGAATTATATGTCACAGGGGGGGGGGATCAGGATTTTAGAGATGCTTAGGTGGGGCATGGCCAAAAAAAGTTTGGGAACCACTGGTCTAGTCAAACCCCATCTACTAATCCACATTCCTCCATACCCCTTGCTCTGTCCTTCCCAAAACTCACCATTTCTAAAAGTGCTATTTATTCTGGAAACTTTCATCAACACTAAGGAGAGCTTCCTTATTGGAAGAGTAACAGCTGGAGATGATTTTAATTAGGACTCAAGACTTCAGGAAAAGTTTGAAGTTCTCTCTCCATCTGCCATGGCCCTGATATGGATTTAATCCTCATGTTCCTTATTCTTAAATAGAAATACAAACATTCACACATTTAACATGTAGGTCTTGATTAACACTTAATCACTATAAGGCATTTGATGCAATTGTAAAGGAAATAAAATCATCCATGAGATTCAGTGCAGTCTTATACACCAGAGAGGCACATTTTCCCCTGAAAAGTGTGCAAAAAGTGACAAAAAAGTGGGAGAGAAAACTAAATTGTATTAATGAAATACAACTAACAGGATAGCTTCTCTATGTACTGCATTCTATAATTTCCCTCTTCGTAACATTAAACTATGAGAAGCAATGTGGATTCAAATCCAAGGCTTTCTGGCTACAGGTTGTACAACTGCTTCATATATCTATATATCATATAAGAGCCGAGGTGGCGCAGTGGTTAGAGTGCAGTACTGCAGGCTACTTCAGCTGACTGTTCAGCAGTTCAGCGGTTCAAATCTCACCGGCTCAAGGTTGACTCAGCCTTCCATCCTTCCGAGGTGGGTAAAATGAGGACCCAGATTGTTGGGGGCAATATGCTGACTCTGTGAACCGCTTAGAGAGTGCTGTAAAGCACTGTAAAGCGGTATATAAGTCTAAGTGCTATTGCTAGTGCTATCTGCTCAAAACTAGGTGTCACTGGATTAAATAGGGTCTGCTGGCATGCCTAGGACTGTGGCTTCAATCAATTATTTTTTTAATCAACATTTTCCTCTCATGATAATGGTTACCAATCTTTGAAATCTCCACAGGATTGTTTGCAAAGGAACAATATATTGTCATATTATGTATGTACAGTATTATAATAAATATTCCTCATAGAATGGTTTTTTGTGTGGGGGGGAAAGAGAATGTCCCCCATATGCCTCCTGGGGCTTCATGAGAAAATATGTGGTAGAAATATACAGGGTTATTCAAAAAGAATGAACCGATTTCATGATGCAATATTTTATTAAGGAAAAGTAATACAAAACTCCAGCCAAGTCACAAGTATTCTACTCACAATCAACTTTTATTTCCTGTCTTACAAGTGTTCAATGTGGCCACCACCTGCAGCACAGGCAACATCAATGCGATAAGAGAATTCCTCCCAGGCGCGTATCAGCATATCACAATCCACTGAGTTGATCGCTGTTGTTATTCGATGTTTAAGGTCATCGCTGGACTTTTTTTTTTTTACAGACACCCACTCTCTTGAAACTGTCAAAACCACCTTCGAATGTTCTTAGGAGAGGGCGGGTTAATGTCAAATCGCCTTCGAAAAGCACGCTGCACCTTGACAACTGAATTTGTTTTTGCGAACTCGAGAACGCAGAACGCCTTTTCCTGAGGACTCGCCATTCCGAGGGTAAACAAACAACTGAACGTTGCCGGAAGAACGACGCAACTACATCGCCCCTGTGGCAGCCATTCAAAACTTAGATAACTCCTCTTTCAAATGGTCACTGACTCATTACATGACGATGCTTGAGAACTGAAGCAATGCGTCATGAAATCGGTTCATTCTTTTTGAATAACCCTGTATAATAAATAAACATCAGTGTAAACCTGGAATGTAGGAAAATCAATTATGGACATCCCAAGAACTAATCCTAATTTCTCTAAAGCTATCCTAAACAAATAAATTTGAATTACTTTTCTCCCCTCCCAACAAGATGATAATTTAAAAATATCTACCTCAATTCCAGAAAAAATAATATTTGGAGAAGGTTGCACATAGACTCTTGTATTGTAAGCGCTATCTTTTTTATTTCTGACCAACATTTGGACCCAGAATTTCAAATTATTCAATTTGATGATGAATGGAGATAAACTGCAAAATGTAAAAAAGATAAAGATCGCAGATCATAAACAAGTGTAAAACATCTCTGGCTTTTTACATCTTAAACTATATCTTTTATTAAGTCAGCAGCATATAATAAAGTGGGGTGGGGGAAACAGAAAAGTAGGTGGACATTTTTTTGACAGTTGCAGAGTCACATGGATTGTGGAGCCTTAAAATGGATTGGTATAAGATCTATTTACTGTTAGAAATGGTATACTTTTTATTACTTAATCGTTCTAGAGTTAAAAAAAGAAAAAGGGTAAGCCTGACATTACTGCTGCTGCTATAATATGAAGGAAGAATCCAATATTAACACAGATTTGGACTATTGCTAAAAACAACAGCCTAATATTTGAACTTTCTCCCAAGAAATGTTTAGTTTTGCAAAATAACTGTGATGTGACATCACACACTATGATTTCCCCTTTTTCTACAAACACGCAACCATAAATGGAGTTGGGAAATTTGCAGTGCAATGGTGAAGCTTCTTGAATGAGAAGCAAAACGTTTTCTTTTTCTTCCTCCAGGAAAAAACAGTCCAGTTGCCTTTTGAAGAAAAAAGCACCTTTGAGACAACTATGATCTGGATGACTGAGAATCTCCAGACAGTTGGCTCCCATGTAACTTCTCAAGATTATGCGTAGTTAACCCATATCTTGCAGATCACATGTGTAACTCTCAGCTGTTCTTTGTGATTACACAGCACTTAGGGCTACTGTTGCCCATTCCTTGTCACAAACCAAATGATCAGTGAGCACCTAAGTATGAACACTCCTATCCTATCCAGTTTGGCTGAATTTACCTTTTCCCAAACATAAATCATGTTTATTTATTTAATCACATTAAATGCTGCCCATCTCAGTGATTCTGGATGGCATTCATAGTAATAATCAAGAATATACAGAGGCCACTAAAACAACTGACTTAAAATTAAATTAAAAACAATATTAAAAAACAATTAAAACATATTCATTTGTCAGAAAAAATTGTCATAAACACTAACTTCTATTCTCCTTATGCACTTTTATTATGTGAACACTGATTGCAAGTAACAGGGAAATGCATTTTGTACATATTTCTGATATTTACATTTTCATGCAATTATTTTAAACCAGGGGTGGGTTCCAAAATTTTTTACTACCACTCTGTGGGCGTAGCTTAATTTTGTGGGAGTGGGTTGACGGCCATGTGACCGGGTGGGAGTGGCTTGATGGCCATGTGACTGGGTGGGAGTGGCTTGATGGCCATGTGACTGGGTGGGAGTGGCTTGGCGGTCGTGTGACCGGGTGGGAGTGGCCAACTTGTAAAATGTGGTGGAAAAGTGACTTATGACCATTTTTCACACTTAACGACCATCGGTCGTTAAGTGTGAAAAATAGTCATAAGTCACTTTTTTCACTGCCATTGTAACTTTGAACAGTCACTAAATGACTAGTTGTGAGTCAAGGACCAACCTGCACTTAAAAGCCACACACAGATGAACACACAGAGTCCCTTGGGAGTTGGGTGGCATACAAATTTAATAAATAAATAAATATGAAAGCAGCCATGGAGTCACATAAAAGGTGATTACTGCAAGAAGCAATTACCTCAAAAACCAGTTATCACACAGAAACACACAAAATTGTCAGAAATGGTGTAGGATTTCCTGCTTGAGCAAGGGGTTGGACTAGATGACCTACAAGGTCCCTTCCAACTCTGTTAATGTTTTGTTTTTTTAAAAAAAGAATAGTACAGGTTATTTTCCACTAGGTATTGAACCAAAATCTCACAAAACATGGGCCAGAGGTCCCCAAACTTGGCAACTTTAAGACTTGTGGACTTCACAGTGCTAAGTCAAGGACCAACACTTAAAAGCAGGATACTCCATTACAAATAAAACATTTCCTAAAAACAATATCTTTTTTTAAAAAAAAACATTTCATAAAAACAACGAAATGAACTGAAAAAAATTAACAATAAAAGATCCTTTTAAAAAAACCATTAAAAGCATAAAGAAAAAAAAAACCAGCCACTTAGTAGCAGGCAGAATCGACCATTCTCCAACCACAGCTACTGTGGCTTAGAGGTAGAACTTTTGCCTCACAATCAGGAGGTTGTGAGTTCGATCCTAGGTAGAGGTCCGTTGGGCTACAATTTGAAAAAAAATAAAAATAAAACAAATAAAGCCAAAAAAAGATGGCGACCGCATGCACAGTGCTGGAAGTCACTTTCTGAGCATGCTCAGAAAAAAAACAACAAAAAAATAATCGGAAAAAATAATAATAAAAAAAAACCATGGCAGCCCCCACGGACCGGCAACCACCGATCCGGTTCGGATGACGTCACTAGCGGGTCGCCCCCGGTTCAGGCGAACCGGTCCTAACCGGTAGGAACCCACCCCTGTTTTAAACGAGTTGCTTTGTCACATTGTGAGAGACACAGATTTCGGCATGCATCTGCAATCCATTAGTGGCCCAAATATGAAAATTATGAATGGAATGATGGGATGGGAGGGAACATAATCTCCCTAATGTCACAATTTTCCTAATTACATCCACAGAAGTACTGTTGGAGAGAAGAGAATTTTTATCTTTTCCCAAGAAAGCCTAGTGTAACTGAGATAACTAGAAGGAATTCTTTAATATTGCCCCACCAATGACCCTATGTTTAGATCCATGAAATTATACTTGTTATCTAAAGCAATTCTATATTTCGAAAAATGTGGTGTTCCTGCTACAGCAGTCTGTCTTTCTCAATGATAGCATGGAGAACTCTTAATTTTGCATGCATGCTCAGGAACATATGGAGATCTTTAGATATGGTTATGCTTATGTTCAGCTTTCGCTCTACCTTCTGATTGAAAATGTGCACCCCTCGTCTAAAATAGGAATATGCTCCAGCAGCCAGTGAATAATTCTTGACAGTTTAGGAGCTGCAAATAATGGTAAGGAAGACCAAAACTCCAAGTGACAGAATAACAGAGTTGGAAGGGACCTTAGAGGTCTTCTAGTCCAACGCTCTGCTCAGGCAGGAAACCCTATACCCATGATGGTGAACCTATGGCACGCGTGCCACAGCCGGCACACAGAAACCTCTTTGCGGGCCTGCGAGCCATCGCCTACCTCCACCGCACATGCGTGCGCGCCTCCCTCCGGCCAACTGATTTTTGGGATGCGTGGGGCGCGGGGCGTATGTAGGAGACACATGCACATGCATGGGGGGTCGCATGCACAAGTGTGGGGGATGTCATGCATGCATGCATGGGGATTGGGGGAGAGCGTGGGGGTGTGTGGCACCCCCCCCTGGGGCCCATTTTTGGTCCCAGGAGGCTGCAGGGAGGCCTGCTAGGCCCAAAATGGGGGCGGGGGGTGCAGCGCACGTGCCCCCCCACGGCCCATTTTTGATCCCAGGAGGCTGCAGGGAGGCCTGCTAGGCCCAAAATGGGGAGAGGGGGGGGTCACGCACGCATG
>QLTV01000965.1:2760626-2791045 GCA_003457575.1 Thermophis baileyi | reverse complement strand
TTGCGCCCCCCCCTTTCTCCTTATTTTCTTTATTCCTTTTGTTGGTGAAAAACGGGCCTACCAGCCCCACCGGAAGTCGGGAAACGGGGGAACAGGGGGGGTGTTCGTGGGGGGTTGGGGGCGCATGGGGGGGGGTCATGCACGCATGCGCAGCGGGGCACACTGCATTATGGGTGCAGGCATGCGCATGCGCACACGCTGTCGCACGCGCGCTTTCGGCATACGGCAAGAAAAAGGTTAGCCATCACTGCCCTATACCATTTCAGACAAATAATTATCCAATCTCTTCTTAAAAACTTCCAGTACTGGACCATCCATAACTTCTGGAGGCAAGTCATTCCACTGATTAATTGTTCTAACTATCAGGAAATTTCTTCTAGGTTGCTTCTCTCCTTGATTAGTTTCCATCCATTGCTTCTTGTCCTGCCTTCAGCTCCTTTAGAGAATACATTGACTCCCTTTTCTCTGTGGTAACCCTTAAGATCAGGGGTGTCAAACTCAAGGCCCGGGGGCCAGATCCGGCCTGCAGGGTGCTTAAAACCGCCCTGGAAACAGCAAAGGACCGGCCCGCGGTGCTTCTGCCAGAGAAAACAGAGTGTCAGGGTTCCAAGTAACACCCCCAACCCCTGGGTGCTCGGGAGGGCTGCAGACGGCCCTCTTGAGTTCCATTTTCACTGGCAGAGGGTTGCAGGAAGCTGTCGCAGCCGAAAACGGAGCTCGAGAGCCCGTTTTCGCTGGTAGAGTGCTCGGGCCACGACAGGCGCCCCCAACATGAGTGACGTCGAGCTGGCCACACCCACTCTGGCCATGCCCACCCTGGCCCTCCAAGGTCAAATACAACCCTGATGCGGTCCTCAATGAAATTGAGTTTGACACCCCTGCCTTAGATATTGGAACACTGCGATCATGTCACTCATAGTCCTTCTTTTCATTAAACTAGACATACTCAATTCCTGTAACCGTTCTTTATATATTTTAGCCTCCAGTCCCCTAATGACCTTGCAAGAATATATAGCCTGCTTGGTCTGTGATTACAACTGTTTCCCTCTCTGTCTCTTCCCTTCCCCCTCCCATTTATTTTGGAGGCTCAAAGTGCTCATGTGACTTATCAGCCCAGTGATACAAAGGGAAAAGTAAGGGGCTGCTATTTTGGGCAACCATCAAGCATTTTCCATGTCTACTTTAGTCTACTTTAGAGTTTCAATAATTTTTATGCATTGATCAGGATAATGATCTACCATTGTTTTTATTTCTATTTTGGTTATATTTAACTCTTTAAATCATATTTTAAACAGAACATTCAATTAGAAAATAGAGTGAAGCAGAGAGAGAGATATAGAATTTGTGTTTCATTTGACTTACCTGTTTCCTCCTATGGTTGCGTTAGCAGTCAGCTGTAGATCAGTGATACATTTGTTCTTGTTTCCACAATCTTTTGTGAAATGGATCTGCAAGGAATTCTTGATCAGCAATGAAAAGACTACACATTATTTAACCCCATCTCCCTTTCCCCCCTGGTTATTGTCCTGAATTTAGGAACGTCCTGCCTAGTTTTTAATAGTGTCATCAAATTCCTAATATGGATTTGCAGAAGAGTTGTGCTCCAAGATTTCCATAAAATATCTGATAGCAAGCCCAAGCTATGTATACATGCATGCATAGCCATAACCCCATCAACAGTATACTGAGGAAGAATGTGGCTGA
Organism: Thermophis baileyi; assembly: GCA_003457575.1. Taxonomy (NCBI): domain Eukaryota; kingdom Metazoa; phylum Chordata; class Lepidosauria; order Squamata; family Dipsadidae; genus Thermophis; species Thermophis baileyi. Next base: position 2,789,341 of record QLTV01000965.1, on the reverse strand, counting down.
AATATCTTCTCCTACCACAGAAAGGCATTGGTTGCGTTAAAGAATGGAGAAAAGAAATAAAAATTCATTGTAGAATAGGCATATGGCCATGTTCAGTCAAGCATGTTTTATTTTACCAAGACAGGACCCAACATGACAGTACCATGTATTTCTTTATTTCGGGAAAATTTAAGTGACCTCTCTAGTCTATCCTTAAGTTTGAATGTTGCATTTCTGCCATGGCCCTTCTCATCTTTGGAACAAGTTGGCTTGAAGAGAGGACTGAAATGAGTGGGGAAGAATGGACTGAGTCAACTCACATGTAGAGAATCAAATTTCATCCTTAATACAGTATGTAACTCTATAGTGTAACACAAAAGTTAAATTTTTCCACATTGTAGTGACTTACATATTCAGCTACTGAATTGGGCAGCTCACTGTCAAGGATTGGTCCGCTCTCGGGGTCAGAAAAATTAAATTCCAGCAAAACCTTTATAGGATCACGAAAGTCAGGCTTGCCCTGAAAAAAAATCCGAAGCAAATCAGACATTAGAAATTTCTCTTTCTTCAAGAACAAGAACATTGTTTGTATTAGAAACTGACAATCTGAATCTCTATATTTAATAAGGCTCCATTCTAAGCAGGATTCCTCTTTATTTTTTCATATAAATACAGGGTGCTATATGAAGGAAGGGGACCCCCATCTAGTCTATAATTTAAAATTGCATAAATATACATCTACAAAAAGAAAAGAAAGAAAAAGAAATATATTTTTACAACAATGAACTCTATCTCACACTGAAAATTATCTCGCAAGCATGGGATATGTCCCTGACAGTTGCATGTGTTGCTAGGCAGTCTTGGTTGTCATATACAATAGACTTTAAAGATCTAGTTCCTGAAAATTGGCACAGAATAAAGTTTTCCATTTTGGCCTGAGCCAAGGATGTCTAGAAAGCATGGCAAATGATTGCCTGCTGCTAACTCCTCCAAATGTAAAAAATAAAAAAGCTATTGAAAAACTATTGAAAAGTAAAATTCCCATCTGAGGAGCTGCTTCATCATCCTTGCTGGTAGAAGGTCAATTATCAGATTACTTTGCTGGGGGCTCTGAGAAGTCAGAGATATTGAGGGCAAGCGATATGAAAAGCAAAGTGGTCATAGCATGGATTAAGGTTGATTTGAATGCAGATATCTGGGTTCCATAATAGAAGGATCCTCTGAATGGTATGAGATCTACTGTCTGGATGGGAGAAAATAAGCCAAGTAGTATAATTTACCTATTAAGAGGTTAGCACCCAACAAAATTATTATTTGTCTTGCAAGTTACAAGCTTCACTAAAAATTCATGCTTTCAAGCCTTATCATTCATGCCCATCATTAGCTAATAAGCATTAAAAAAGAATGATGGTGATGATGATGATATTGATGACAATAGTCACAGCAGAAGGAATTGTCTAGATCTTAGTGCTTGATAAAAATTAAGATATTTCCTTTCCAAGTTTTTATTTGTAACTAATGAGATATTGCTGTGTCTCATAAACAATGTCTTGGTAAGCCTGGAAACCACAAACATTTATGCATATACAAAATCACATGTGTTAATTTTCTGTGTTGGCAATGGCCTTTCATTAAATACAGGTCTATTCAATTATTCTTTAATTGCATCTGTTTCAAGGAGGAAGTTATTTGCAGTAGGAAATGGGTGAAAAAACTGTGTTGGGGTAAAGATAGATTCCCTTAAATCAAATTCAAACTCTTTGGTACATATGTTGCTTTCTTGGCAAAATATGGAAGTGCTCATGATCTTTTCTAGGGTTATTGGGAATGCTAATTATTTCCTGGTGATTTTGATGGGGGATGTTTTTTTTTTTTTTTACAAGACTAGCCATGTTTAGTTAAGTGCTGCCACCCTTACAGGTATGTAGGTATGTTAGAAGTAAACAATATAGAGGACATGGCCAGACACAAATCATCCATTTGCCAGAAACTTGTCCCCCACAACCCAGCCCCTCAATTGGTGGTCTACCATCTCAACATGTGACATACTGTATTTCCAAAGTTCTGAGCTTCAGCCATCCACCATATTTAATTTTCTATAAATGCATATGGAAAATGGAAAAATAATGCATATGGAAAATGGAAAAAGAAAGTCAGATGGGGAAGAGATTCAGATGATTATATATATTTAAACTGTATATATTTAAGGTATTTTCTCCATGCAAATATTAGTATGCCATCAATCATCCTGAACAGTCTGTGATAATCGAAGTACATATACAATAATTTACATTTTGAATTTAATAGCACGTCAGCAAATAGTGAGTTACAGGGCTATTGTCCCCAATGAGATCAATATTAGCTTCCTATACCGGTAGTAGACCAATACAATAGAAACAAGCTAGGATCCAATCTGGGTCAGTCCTCGGGACCAGAGGTTTTGTCTTCCGAGCTTTTGGACTCGTGCTGGAGCCCATTTTAAAGGTACTTCTCTCTAGTCCTATTTAAAATTGTTTAATAATGAGATAAAGGCAATTATAGCAATAGACAAAGGAGACAGCCACTTTATATGATTTACTTGCCAACATGTAGAAGTTGTGCTTAATGTATTCTGAACCTCTAACTGTGATGTTTTTTTGAATCTTCCGTTCATTTGTTTCTGCAAAAAGTGTTCGAGACACCTTTCTCTGTGAATCAAGTGTAAGCCAGTACTGTATATCTAGGAACAAAAATAAGAGCAATTAATTCCATATGTAAAATGTTTCTAAAGTAGCTCTGTATGAAAGCTGCTCATCTGTTTCCCTTTGTTAATTCTATCACTTTTAAAGACTATTAATACAATGTGAGGGTATCAAATATAGTATGTGTAGCTTAGAGTTGTTATGTTGCATTGTTGGAATTCTGTAAGTTGGGCTTTGGGGTTGAAGACCTTCGCATTAATTGCTCGTGTAGCTTTCTTGGTAGCTGCATGGAAAGAGTTTCCTAGTACTTGTTCCAGGATATGTTTCAATTCTTTCAGTTTAACTTTCTGAAGGTCCTCCATCTAAGTCCTAACAGACCTGATACTGCTTAGCTTCCAAATCCAGATAAGTCAAGGCTGCTATCTGCCTAGGGAGACCAGTTCAGTGAAATTAAAGGCAATGGGCCAAAAGTGTAACAAAAGATAAAAATTTCCTATCCTACCATTTGTACAAAAAAAAATATTCTTTGTCCATAGACAGAATGTGTATCTAATTGTGAGACAATAGGAGGTTGCTCACATACACTGAAACAATTATTTATTGTCCTCTTAAATAGAGTTTAGTCTCTATTTCTTTCTCAGTTCTAGGACAAACCTCTGGAGGTCATCATTGGGGTTTTTTTTCTAGTATTCTATATTCTGTATAGAATAAATAGCTACAATTATCCCTTGAATCCTGAATGCTGCAGTTAAGGCCCAGGGGATTTGAAAAGGGAAACTTGAATCATTAATGAATCTTTTGTTTCTTTAGGTCATTTGAACAGGTTATTTATGTGTTCCTTTTTCCCCTCATTATTAAAGTTCTAAGTAAGTAACTAATCAAGGAGAGAAGCAACTTAGAACTAAGGAGAAATTTCCTGACAGTTAGAACAATTAATCAGTGGAATAACTTGCCTCCAGAAGTTGTGGGTGCTCCAACACTGGACGTTTTTAAGAAGATGTTGGATAACCATTTGTCTGAAGTTGTGTAGGGTTTCCTGCCTAAGCAGGAGATTGGACTAGAAGACCTCCAAGGTCCCTTCCAACTCTGTTATTCTATTTCTAATGTGATCTCTAAATCCCTACTTCAGCTTCTAGCTAGTATGAAATACAATGTTATAAAACCATTTAAAAACATCAGTTCTATTTTATTTTTATGCAACAAAGAGATGCCCAAAGTGATGGCCTAGGATTTAAATCTTTCTGCAGACTACCAAAGAACCGTTCAGAAGTAAGTGTTTTTGATTGCAGCTGTGGTTTGAACAATAAATACAGGAGCATGCTCAGGAGAGGGGTCAAAACAGTCAGGATAGCATTATTGTTATGCGTGTTATATGCATGACACACATAAAAAGAAAAGGCATGGAGTTTAGTGGTCACCATCTTGATATTTGACACCTCCTCCTCCTAGCAGACGTTCCTGGTAGAAAACATCTATGCAGAGTTCAGAAATCTGGATGTCCACCTACCTGTTTCATTCATTGTGATGTCTTTTGACTTTAATCTGACTTCAAAACAAATTGTGGAGTTAATATACACCTTTTGTTTTTGCATGTCACTGCTTAGCTTCTGAATATCAATTTTGTTGGGCATGAATTTCATGGAAGCATTTACTTGGGCAACATCTCGAGACCTAAAACCATTCAAGAAAACAATTAAGGAATATTACAGCATGTTCAGCATGTTGCAACATTTGTTTAGCGCCATGTGTGCTTGATCTGAGCTGGATATAAGAATTAGCTGAGAGTATGCTGAGGGAAAACTAAGCTGGAAATCGCCTCAGTAACTTTCTAACATTTTCATGAATATAAGAGAGGTCCTATGCTTGTGTAAAGCCCAAAACATTTTAAATAACATTAGACAGTCCTAATGAACTTGATTTCCTCTCCCTACTTAACATTATTTCCCAATGTTTCTAAAAAAAGAGTCTATTTTTGTGTCTATAGTGTGACATATTTTTGCTCAAGATGCCAGCCTGCCACCCAGTCATGTTATTTTCCTAGATTCTGTATTCCAATTTTAAAGGATCGTCCTTAATTCAGTCACTCAACATTTCATGCAAAATACAATCAGCTGTTTTAGGGTTCTCAATACTTCTGAAAATCATGCCAAGTTCTCCAACCATGCCAGTAACTCCAACCCTTCTTCATGAATTGATATTATTCCCTCAGTTACATTCACTTACGACAACAAATTTAGTTAGGGAATACAACTGATATATTACTGATAACAAGGTTGAATTTCAAGTTTAAATTTGAATACACCTACCAGAAAAGGGCTGCTCCTCCTAAGCCCCCAATAGTAACATCTGTAAGTCCATCTCCATTTAAGTCCATTTCACCATGTATTGACTGTCCAAAAAATTTCATCTTTTCCCCATCTCCACCAGAAGCAATACGCTTTAAAGAAGCAGAGTTTTATTACATCCAACCATAAAATATACTTAAGCATATTACAAATAGATAATTGTTTGTGATTCCAGACCTTGCTCCTTTATAACTCTCCCAAATCCCTACTATTGCATAAAATATGTTATGTTGAATAAACATTGACATTTATGTAGGAACGATGTCCTACCTAAATCCCAGAAAGGTACCTGGATGATGCTTCTTCATGGGATTTACAAGGGAGGGTGGGGAGTGCTTTAAATTCTTCTTGAATGCCAAAAATTGATGAAAGATTGTGAAGAGCAAGAAGTAATATAAAATTGGACTGATCGGGAATAAAGTATTTGTTTGATATTTCTGATAATTCCTAATGGACTGAAGCAGGACTGAAAAGTGATAATTTGTGGATTGTGCATAGATAAAAAAAGCTATGGGAAAAAGAGCTTTTTATTTGTGATTTTAAAAGAGGGTAAAAATTAATATATTAGCATATACTCAGGTTGATAAAGGATGGAAGTCACTTTTTATTATTGTCTTTATTTCTTTTTCTTTTATTTTTTTTCTTCTACTTTTTTCCCACTTTTCCCACACTTTCTGAGATTTTCTTTTCTTTTTTTCTTGTTTAGTTTGTATTAGTTTTTTTACTATGTTTACTAAAACTTTCAATAAAATTATTTGTTAAAAATCCCTGGAGGATGCCCATCCACTTTGGACATTGATTAATTTATACATTACTTATAAAATAAGCATATATACTTGCACAGAGCAACTATATTGTATTTTATACTACTTTTTCTTTTCTGCAAAATGGAAAACTTTCCAGAGGCTAAGAATTCCATACTTAAACTACTCTTGGTTTTGGAATGAAGCTCAGTTAGAATAGAATAACAGAATTGGAAGGCACCTTGGATGTCTTCTAGTCCAAACCCCTTCTTAGGCCATTTCAGACAAATGAAGCAGTTGAGTCTGAGCCATACCTGGGCATATTCTTTCTTTATGCTCTTCCCATTTCCATGATAAACATACACAGCCCCTCGATGATCATCTTCTAGAGGAGCACCTATGACAATATCATTAAAACCATCAAGATTGAGATCCTTTACGGGAGCAATTGATGTCCCAAAACGAGCTCCGCATGGCTCGTTTTTGTTGTGATTTGTGCAATCCTTCTCTTTGTGTACCAAACAGCAAGTCTGCTTTACAGGCTCAAGTGTCAGCTGATATTCAAAGGTTTTCTGTTAAGGAAGAAATAATGATCAAAAAGACCCATCTGATTTTTTATTAGATGTTCTTTTGATAACCTAGACATGCAATCAGTTGATGTTAAACTCTCACTTGAATCCCCAATCCATATGATTTTTTTTTAAGAATCATTACCTTGTTTAAAGAATAAATGTACACCTTGCCTTGTTCTTCTTTCTCGGTCCCCATGTACATAGGTGCTCCCACCAGAAGAAGATCTGTATATGTATCCTTGTCAATATCAATTGTTGTGATAACACTTCCATAATACGATCCAATCTGTGATTTAAAAAATAGCAACATGTTAATATATAACAACATTGGCATTAGGTAAGCCACAGGTCCTCAAACATCATGGTATCATGAGCCTGAAAATGATAAATAAGTTTTTTGTGATTTCCCCTACCAGTGAATAAACTAATGATTTCATTTGGATTAAAATTGTGTAGGAATTAAACAATCAAATTTAAACCATCCCTTTTTTTTCAATGGCAAGACTGAGATTACTTAGTTTGCAGGGTGGTGTGTGTGTGTGTGTGTGTGTGTGTGTGTAGATGCACACAGGGAAAAAAAGAAAGTGAACTTATTTCAGGTTGAGGAAATAAAATCAACAAGTGGCCAACAAAGAAAGAAAATTCTGTATTATGTAATCCCTCTGTTCCCTACTTTGCTAGGTAATATAATTCATAACTTTGTATGGTTTGTGTATAACTTTTAATACTGGAAACAGGGGTGGGTTCCTACTTACCTTGATGCCGGTTCACTCCCTCCCACGCCTTGTGGGTGCGCCTCGTGGGTGCGCCTCGTGGGTGCGCCTCGTGGGTGCACCTCGTGGGCGTGCATGCACCTCGTGCGCGCACGCATGCGCAGTAGGAAAAAATCCCCCCAAAATCAAAAAAAGCCAAAAAAAGATGGCGACTGCATGCACAGTGCCAGAAGTTGGCATCTGCGCATGCTCAGAAGGGAGAATTTTTTAAAAAAAAATTCAAAAAAAATTAAAAATAATAAAAAAAGATGGCGGCCCCCACGGACCGGCACTGACCGATCCGGTTCGGTGACATCATCGTGACGTCACCAGTGGGCCGCTACCGGTTCGGGAGAACCGGTCCAAACCGGGAGAAACCCACCCCTGACTGGAAAATATATGAATGTGAATTGGGAGTGGGAGTGAGGAATAGATAAACTAGTCTAAGGCCCTTGCTTTGAGATTGAAAAATAGAACACTAAGAATTATTAAAGACATGAAATTATTCTGCTCTAGGAGGTACATGCTTGATAACATAAATAAACTAAGTTGGGGGGATGCCTCTGTTTTAGCACCCAAGCAAAGGTTGGCTGTTACTAAAATCAGAATATTAAGAGAGAGTTACAAAAGCATAATCCATAAGTCACATAAGTGCAGAGCTTCAGTTCTGTACATATTCTTGTTTCAGTGCAGCTGCTCTTACATAAAATGCCTTCCTTCAAACATGCTATTCTGTAATTGGTTGTGTTTCAAATTGCTGCTGGATAATTGTGTTTACAATAGAGGTGAATATCTGTAGCTCGGGTGTAGGTTGAGGGTGAAGGTTTGTTCTCCGAGTTTGTGGGTTGATTTCTGAATGTTTTGTTACCAGACTAAGTAACATCTTCAGTGGAGTTTAGGAGATGTTTAGGGAATTCTACATGGGACAAACATCACGTCAATTAAAATCCAGGATCCATGAACACTGGCTGGCAGTCAAACACCATGATCCCTAATCCTTAACCTCTACCCACACTGACACCAAACAGCACCGGTTCAATTGGAGCAACACAAAAATCATCGGCCACATTACCACCTATCACACTTGTGAGTTCATTGAAGCTTGGCACTCTACAAGCAATTCCATCAACAGACACATTGACCTACAAGCAGCCTATGAACCTCTCAGAATCCAACCAGAGACAGCACTGACCCTCATGCAACCCCCCCACCAGTTCACCTCCCGATGACCCTGACCTGATGTAACCTTCTCATCACAAGACTCACTGATGACTCACACCTGACCCATCATAAGACCCTCACTCGATACACCCACACCTGAAGCCTTTATAAACAGAAGAACACTGACATCCCCTAAACTCCACTGAAGATGTTACCTGGCCTGGTAACGAAACATTTGGAAACCAACCCACAATATCGGAGAATAGAATAGAATAGAATAGAATAGAATAGAATAGAATAGAGTAGAATAGAATAGAATAGAATAGAATAGAATAGAATAGAATAGAATAGAATAGAATAGAATAGAATAGAATAGAATTCTTTATTGGCCAAGAGTGATTGGACACACAAGGAATTTGTCTTTGGTGCATATGCTCTCAGTGTACATAAAAAAAAAAAGGACAAGATAAATTCGTCAAGAATCATAAGGTACAATACCTAATGATAGTCATAGGGTATAAATAAGCAATCAGGAAACAGTCAATATCAATATAAATCGTAAGGATACAAGCAACAAAGTTACAGTCATGCAGTCATAAGTGGGAGGAGATGGGTGATAGGAACGATGAGAAGACTGATAGTAATAGTACTGCAGCCTTAGTGAATAGTTTGACAGTGGTGAGGGAATTATTTGTTTAGCAGAGTGATGGCGTTGGGGAAAAAACTGTTCTTGTGTCTAGTTGTCTTGGTGTGCAGTGCTCTATAGCGTCGTTTTGAGGGTAGGAGTTGAAGCAATTTATGTCCAGGATTCGAGGTGTCAGTAAATATTTGCACGGCCCTCTTTTTGACTTGTGCAGTATACAGGTCCTCAATGGAAGGCAGGTTGGCAGTAATTGGTTTTTCTGCAGTTCTGATTATCCTCTGAAGTCTGTGTCTGTCTTGTTGGGTTGCAGAACCAAACCAGACAGTTATAGAGGTGCAGATGACAGACTCAATAATTTCTCTGTAGAACTGTATCAGCACCTCCTTGGGCAGTTTGAGCTTCCTGAGTTGGCGCAGAAAGAACATTCTTTGTTGTGCTTTTTTGATGACGTTTTTGATGTTAGGTGTCCATTTTAGGTCTTGAGATATGATAGAACCTAGAAATTTGAAGGACTCTACTGTTGATACTGTGTTGTCTAGTATTGTAAGAGGTGATTAGTAACTGTTAAAATAAATATACATTCATTGACAATTGGTGCAATAGTTTTGAATGAAATCCTTACTTGTATTTTTTTTTCTGGAGTAAATGTGTGGTGCGCATAACTTTATTATTATAAGTGCTATTAACTTTTGTCATCAATTAACATTAAAAATGGAAATGTAGTAAGGATATGCTTATTGATTTTTTTACCCCTATTGAAAGACTAGACAGTAGATTAGTGTCATAATATATAATTACCTGTTCACCACTTAATTTCTGAAGTATTTCTATTTCAGTATCCTTCATTCTATATATGATAACTTGACCGGTGTGATTATAACGAGGTTGCCCTGCAATGTACAGCAGATCTCCAGGTACAGAAGCTGAATTGACTGTATAACCTAAGGAATCAGAGAATAAGCACTCATTATACTCATAGCATTTAATAGCTAGTTTTGCTTTACATGCATACATTTGTCTTAGCAAATTGCCTATGTGCCCAACCTTTTTTAAACCCTCATTCTAGCCCACAAAATCTGAAAGAGATTTGTCAGAAAAAATACTGATTCTTCTTTAGCAAAATGTCTCCTGTTTTTTGTGCCTATCTGTAGAAATAGTTTCCACCAACTTATAAATAACAGGTATTTCTGGGTTTCCCAAGGATATCTATTTAAGAATTCCTGTTATGCCAACTTTCCCTAATATGAGTGCCCTCCAAGTATATGAATATCAGCTTCCAGTTTTCATTCCAAGCTAGCTGGTGGTTTCTAAGAGTTGACATTTAGATTGCAGAAAGTTGTATTATCCACATTTTAATTATCTGATTCAGAAGCTGATCATAGGAACATTTACCTTCTCCCAATAATTTGTGCCTATCCATTAAAAAATAGTTTGAGTTGTCTCTGTTCTCTGAAATAGCATCCCCTGGAATCAGGTTGTTGTGTATGCTTTTGGTGTTCCATAAGGCCATTCATTAATTGAACACACCAGTAAATTTCACATTTATGTTATTTAAGAACTCCTAGCTGAAGAACATGTAAAGTCAATTATTTTTTTGCTTTCAATTTGTGGGAAAATTTAAGACTTTATATCTTATTACTTTTTGGGACAGGGAATCTGAAGGGTGACCTTGAAGGAAATAGGCAAGTACGGTCACATAAACAAAGAGGGCTGAAGCATTCCTTAAATTCTGGGAAAGGAGATTGTATTTGAAGAGACCCAGACAGGCTTCTCCATGGTTCACTGAGATATAAAAGGGAGGAGAGGTAAAGCACAATAGGGCTTGTTGTTATTATAGCCTATCTCAATATATATAGTTGTAGTCTTCCAGTCGCATTCATTTTCTGATCTGGTTTATTCCATAGGGCAGGCATTAACACTCATTTTCTTCCTCTAAATTAAACATGGTATCTGCAGGGCTGTAGGGTACAGCCACAAATAATTCATTCAGCTGGAGAGAGAGAGAGAGAGAGAGAGAGAGAGAGAGAGAGGGAATTATAGCCTATCTCAATATATATAGTTGTAGTCTTCCAGTCGCATTCATTTTCTGATCTGGTTTATTCCATAGGGCAGGCATTAACACTCATTTTCTTCCTCTAAATTAAACATGGTATCTGCAGGGCTGTAGGGTACAGCCACAAATAATTCATTCAGCTGGAGAGAGAGAGAGAGAGAGAGAGAGAGAGAGAGAGAGAGAGAGAGACTCCGAAGACAATACATTAGGGTGGCTTGTTTTAGAAACGGTTAATCTGGAAAGTAAACCTTTCTAAAGTCAAAAGAAGTCCATCTACTGGCCTAGATTCCCTATAACATACCTAAAGTACAATAGGTTGGAGTGAAATGGCCAGAATTTTAGGAGGTCTCTTGAATTTAATTTTTAAATATGATTTCCTAAATTTAATTTGATTCATAAAAATAAAAAGAAGAAAGTGTCTTCTAGTAGAAGCTCTTCCATTCTCTGAATCTAATCTACAATACAACCATTGATATCTGGTTGGGAAAGCCACCCTTGATTAAAACACTTTGGACTGGCATAGATTATTATAAGAGTAGGACAACCAGCAGTCAATTTTGCTCACCTAAGTACGCTGCAAGACTTTCATTTCTTTCTGAAAAGCTATCATCAAATGCGTTACTTGTTGGTGTTAGAAAATTGCTGTCCTTTAACATGACAACCGTCCCATTCCAGTCATATGCCCCAACTGCTCCAAGCATGATCCAGTCCTTTACAAACATAGCAGAGAAATCATTGCATTACTATATTCTCGGGGATATTTATCCTGTGGAATAAACAAAAAAAGGGGACTATGCTGGGCAACCAGCTTATGGGTGGACAATGTAGAGCAGGGTTGTCAAATTCAATTTCATTGAGGGGAGTGGGGGGCGTGGTCGGTGTGTGTGTGGCCGGGGGGGTGTAAGAGCCGCGGTGGCGCAGTGGTTAGAGTGCAGTACTGCAGGCTACTTCTGCTGATCACCGGCTGCCAGCAGTTTGGCAGATCGAATCTCACCAGGCTCAAGGTTGACTCAGCCTTCCATCCTTCCGAGGTGGGTAAAATGAGGACCCAGATTGTTGGGGGCAATATGCTGACTCTGTAAACCGCTTAGAGAGGGCTGTAAAGCACTATGAAGCGGTATATAAATCTAAGTGCTATTGCTATTGCTATTGGTCGGGGTGGGCGTGGCCATGGTGGGCGTTTGACACAGGCTCAAGATGCATTTTTTCCCCTTTGCATTCAAAACAGCTATTTCAGACAAAGGGAGATTTACTTTCTGGCACAAATAGTCTCAATTCCATAATCTAGAGATTAAAGACATGTAGAGTCCCCAGCTGCTACGGGGCTTGACTCTTTTGTATAGGAGCAGAGCATAAATGAACTGACAATTTCTCCAGTTTCTCTGTCCAACAGTCTGTCAATCTTTGTTACTACCTCTGACACAGCCCTAGAGGAGGACTTAATATTAGTAATAATTTACAAAATTGATATACCACCCAATTCTCAATGACCCTGGGTGGCTCACAGCAATCACAATTTTGGCCAGCAGAGGCACTGTGGGCCAGTCCTTTGATATTTCCAGACCGGCCCCGCAGGTCAGATCTAAGCACCCCGTGGGCCAGATCCGGCCGACACCCTTGATGTAGAGCAATTCGGTCATGTAGCAATATTTGATATATAAGCATAACAAAACAGAAAAAAAGAAAATATGAATTCGGAATCGGTACACCAGCATGTATTTGTTTCAGATGTTTAGTAGGTTCATAATCAGCATCTTTAAATGGAAATCCCTCAATATTTTTTTCGTAAATATGAGACATTACTAAACAAGTTTTCCTGTTTTAATTTAATCTGATAAGCGAGCATAAAACATAGAATTATGGTCTTCTAGTTCAACCCCTTGCTCATGCAAGAGACCCTATACCATTCTGGACAAGTCGTTGTCCTTGAAAATCTCCAATGATGGAGAATAGCAATAGCAATAGCACTTAGACTTATATACCGCTTCATAGTGCTTTTACAGCCCTCATTTTACCCACCTCGGAAGGAGGGAAGGCTGAGTCAACCTTGAGCCGGTGAGATTTGAACTGCTGAACTGCAGCTAGCAGTCAACTGAAGTAGCCTGCAGTGCTGCACTCTAACCACTGCGCCACCTCAGCTCTCACAATTCTGAAGGTAAGCTGATTAATTATCTCTCTGTTAGAAAATTTCTTCTTAGTTCTAGGTTGTATCTCATCTATGCTAGATTAGGTTAGCATCTCAGATATCATCCTGTTTCATGCATCCTGTTCAAATTAATCCTAATATATGGAATCATAATTTGATTGCAATTTCAAATCAGCAAGAGTCATCTTGACAGCCCCAGTTTCTGATGCCTGCATATTCCTGTTGAATATTTTGAATTGCTGTTGAATATTTTGAATTGCTGTGATATCCAATAAATTCCATAGGAACATGTTTTATTGTTGCTGTTGTTCAGTTGCTAAGTTGTGTCTGACCCTTCACAACCCCATGGACCAAATAGCAACCCACTTCAGTATCCTTGTCAAAAAAACAAAAACAAAAACCCAACTGATGGACAATATCAAAAGGAGCAAGGTACTTTCAATAAATAAGTCAAAAGTTCTTGCAGTTCACAAAGATTATTTTTTAATTGATTAGCAAAACTTATTGTAACATTTCTCTCTGTGAAGAAAGTATAATATACCGTGTTTCTTTTCTTTCTAATTGAATCTAGTCACTTTACCTGAGAATAATGGGCACTGAAGCCAACTTGAGACATTTCCATTTCAAAAGAAGCTGCCTGTTGATCATTGGTAGCTATAAAACAGGAAATATTTATTGTTTTAGCATAGTTGATTGAAAATGCTAAAAATGACTATAAAGAATTGGAAACAAGAAAAGACTAAATTAAGGGTTAGGAATGTCCAGGCTGACCAATGAATTAAATATTTAGATATGTCTCTGGAGAAGTCAGTGTGGTATCTTGAGTCCATAGTTACCATAGAGATGGCTAGGGTCACATCTAGTTTTGAGGCCACAATTTTCCACATGCACACTGGTTACAGTAGATAAAACATGTAATTAATCAGAAAAGCACAAATTTACACCCAACTTTTCACTTGCTGCAATATGTAACAAGTTTTACCATCCTTGAAATTCTCTGAATTAACTTTGAAACATTTATTTTAGATGAAGTTCATTATAGTTTTAATCTAAGACCAGTTCTGCCTCAGGCTTCTTTTGGAAATTAAGACTCTCAAGGAGTAGATTCGTGCTTTGGTTCAACATTCTTTTGAAAGAATTCCAGTTAAATTCTAATTACTGGAATGTGAAAAATGCAGTGTGTGTAAAAATATCATATAATTATATCTCTAGGAGGAATAGCAGGAGGAAAGGCCATTTCTCAGAGAGCAAAAATACAGCGAAACGTGGAATCTTTGGTATGCAGGAAAAAGGAAAAGGCGGAACCTCCTTAGCAATTCACAGAGTATATTTAAAAGTTATGCAGATATGTATGGAAATTCTCAGTCATTCAGGTCATGGTTGTCCCAAAGGTGCTTTTTGAAAAGGCAACTGGACTTTCTGGTTTTTCTTTGAAGACGTTTCGCTTCTCATCCATCCAGTCAGAGCTGAAGAAGCTTCTTGGATGAGAAGCAAAACGTCTTCAAAGAAAAACCAGAAAGTCCAGTTGCCGCTTGAAAAAGCACCTTTGGGACAGTTATGCAGATAGTTGCTTTAGTCTGGCAAGATTTCTGTCAATAGGCAAATATAATAAATAAATTAATCAGAAGAAACTTCAGGTGTCGTTCTTGGTTCCTTAGGCCTAACATTAATGTTGCCAGACTTTGTACTCCTAAGAAGAAGGAAAATCTTGAGAATGGCGACAGACCTGCAGGAAGCACCAAGTTCTTTGCAGCAGCTAGCAGACACATTGCTACAACATCATTAAAAACGTTGACACACAGATTGCAAATTTACAAGCAACCATTGTGCAACATTTGCAACAGGTGGGACAGAGTGCTCTGCAACCAGTAGGTGTGCCAGTGTCAGGCATGAAAAACCAGGTCTACATGTAAAGGTTCAGTAAAACCGATTGATTAATAAAAGCCTATGTAGGTGAATCTTTTCAACAAAAGGTCAGCACCTGCTTAGAGTAGATAAGGTTTAATGGTGCTCAAGGGGGGGTTGGACTTAGTTCTCTTGTGGCTACGTAGGGATTCTATGCTGATCCCTCTTTTCACTCCACCCACAGGCTTGGCCATCTCTTCTCCTACAGCCACTTGCACTGCCATCCTCCATGTCTGAGGAATCATCCCTGCCAGGTGGCTCCTTGGAGGAAGCCACTCTCCTGGCTGCTCCTAACTGCATCATCACTTCTGCCCCAGGTCTGGAAAAGCAGTAGTGTGGGAAGAGGTCTCATGAAACTCAATTTAAACTGAGTTTGTATCAGTGGTGAAATCCAATTTTTTTTACTACTGGTTCTGTGGGCGTGGCTTGGTGGGCGTGGCAGGGGAAAGATACTGCAAAATCTCCATTCCCACCCCACTCCAGGGGAAGAATACTGCAAAATCCCTATTCCCTCCCCACTCCTGGGGGAAGGATATTGCAAAATCTCCATTCCCACCCCACTCTGGGGCCAGCCAGAGGTGGTATTTGCCGGTTCTCCGAACTACTCAAAATTTCTGCTACCAGTTCTCCAGAACCTGTCAGAACCTGCTGGATTTCACCCCTGGTTTGTATATCTCCTCCTGACTCTGTTTCAACTTTTCTAGTCGGGCATCTACTACCACTGGTACAGCCCCTCCAAAGTCTATGGAAAGTCCCATGTCATTATTTCATACTGCTTAAAACAATCGTGCCACAGTTTATTTAAACATGCATTTTTTTTTCTCTTCACACAGTACGGAAATTGCAAGGAAAACTGGAGCTACATGTGTTGCTTTCCCTTTTGTGCATATATAACTTCCTTGGAATGCAGCCCATGTTTATAAGCAAAAGAGTGATTACTTTTGCATAAAACAGAAGCAATACCATATAAATCTGTTAATTGAGATTAACTGCAACACTGGAAGCCATTAGATACAAACATGGTTTTCATAAAAACTGTACCATTTGAATAAGGTTCATAACCTAATATTAGTAATTAAATGGCAATTCATATATTTTAATGAGTGCGTTTTATATTTATTGTCTTCCTGGCACACATGGTTGTGTTATTCATAAGGAAGCTTAGTTTGATTATTCAGAAAAGATGGACATAAAGTATACAACGTGAAGTATAAACACATGTTTTCCTTGCTAGGGAATATAATCACTTACACATTACTTGGATTGCTGCCTAACATTTTAAAGCATTAGTAGTGCATTAAGCACTGCAGAGAAGAACGGAAGCAATCTCCTTGCTGCCAAGATAGTTTATAAATGAAGGACAGGATATGGATAGGGATTGTAAAGGATTAAGGACAACCAAATGTAGGAAATTGACTAATATGGAACATGTCACAGTTTAAGTGACAGCAAATTCAGAATGTCAGATGAAAAGATATCAGTTCAGTTTTGTAAAGTTATGATTCCAGAAAAAGGGAAGGAGGGAGGAAGAGAGGGAGGGAGGAAGGTAGGTAGAGTCCATCAATTCTCATGTATGAATTGGTATGATTGGGGCATTTATGTTACATGTCTTTTTACTTGAATCTGAGATATAAATGGTACAGTTTGGCCCTAAATTGTGACACAGAGCAGCATGGAAGGAAAATGGACCAAGTGCATGGAAGGATATCATCCAGGTTCAGATATGCCACCATCTGAGAGGTTATAAAGGCAGGTGATTCTCAATGAGAAGGCATGAGGACAGAGCTTAAGATAAAGGACTCATTCTTTCCTAGCATAGCACCCTTCCTGATTAGGATTGCAACTCCTAGAATCCCCAAATGTGCATGAACCTTAGAGGATTTAATATCTGCGCTTCAGCCATACAGTGTACAATATACAGAGGACAAGAATGGTTTTTTAGCTGAAAAAGATTTAAACACAATAAGAAGTAACTAGCTCAAGACTTTAATCTGCAGATTCATCTACACAGAAGATTAAACAATCCTCCCCATTAATAGATTGCCTGTGCAATCCCATCACATTTTTTGTAATGAGGGTTATCTCTCTTAATTGACTGTTCCCTAGGCAGCATTACTTCAACCCTTCTCTCAAGGTCTTTCTCACATAACATCACAATTTCTGTTGTCACAGACCATCCCAGTTAAGAATCCATTTGTGATTTAGAAAATTAGCATTGGCTCACTACCAGACCCTACTTTCAGGTTGTAATTTTGGGAGAAAAGGAGAAGCTTTTTTTTTTTTTTTTGCCATTTTCCATTCCTTTCTTTAAGATTGTAATTTTGGGAGAAAAGGAGAAGCTTTTTTTTTTTTTTGCCAACTTGCTAATTCTGCACAGTGAATGGCTGCTGCAAATTAAAATTACCAACACAAAAATACACTTCCCAGAACTTCTAGTAATAATGTACTTCTCTACTCCAATCTTAACTCCTTGAACCAATGGATTTTGAGTTAGAATTATTCTATAAATGGACTAGGTATCTGTCCTAATACCAGTGGTGGTATTCAGCCGGTTCTCTCTGAATCACGTGAACCGGTAGCGGCGACTGCAGGAGGCTCCGCCCCCCCGCCCCGATGTAATGCGTGAGTACTGCACATGCGCAGAAGGCTTTGCGCATGTGCAGATGCGGGCACTCACATTCCTGAACCGGTAGGAAAGGTAAGTGAATCCCACCTCTGCCTAATACAGCAATTATTTGCTTACAACAAACAAAAAATCAAATACATTAATAAAACCAACAAAACACCAGAAACAGAGGGGGAGGGAAACCCATACCTTCCAAGGCAAATATTCTTTCTCCAAGAGCTTCAACAATTGTAAGGAGAGCTACTTCATTTGAGACATTAAAGAAATGCTTTTCAGTTGGCTTGCTTGCAATGGATTTGATTTCTTCCACTAATTTCTCAGGGTTTCGATTCCCTCTGTTATAGGAGCCAAGAATCTGTGGCATGCAGGGGAAAAAATGAAGAAGCAATTTTAAAAAGTAGTGATATATATGTTACTAATAGCTTACAATTAGTAATGTGTAAGAAACATAAAATGGCACAGTCAGCAAGTCTGTCATAGACTTCAGTCTCTAGAATAAATGTAGTGATAGTGGTTAACCCAAACTAACAGCATTCAGATATGGACCAAGCATGTGCTAATAAGAAGTTTCCCACCATAAGAACAATCTAGGATAGCAATAGCACTTACTTATATACCGCTTTATAGTGCTTTACAGCCCTCTCTAAGCGGTTCACAGAGTCAGCATATTGCCCCCAACAATCTGGGTCCTCATTTTACTCACCTCGGAAGGATGGAAGGCTGAGTCAACCTTGAGCCGGTGAGATTTGAACTGCTGAACTGCAGCTAGCAGTCAGCTGAAGTAGCCTGTAGTACTGCACTCTAACCACTGTGCCACCTCGGCTCAGATGACCTTCCCTAACCTGCTGCCTTTGTGTTAAGATTATAAGACTCAAAATTTCCCCAAAATAAGTATTGTGGATTTTGGAAGTGTCTATGTGCGTTGAATATCATCCATATTATGAAAAAAAAATACATAAGCTATCCATGACCAGCTCTATATAGATTAATCATGGAATTATTATTGCCTGGTAGAATATCACCATATTTGGAAAAATCAATCCCACAAACACATTGATTCAATTATATGTAGCTATAACATACCGTAGTAATCTAAAAGTATTATTTTTAAGAGCAACTATTAAGATTTTGGACTGGGAAGTCTCAGAGTCTAATTTACCCAGACCCGTGGAAACACATAGGATGACTTTGGGCCAGTTGCTTTCTCTTAGCCCAATCTATCTCAGAGAATTGTTGTTAAGCAAGAAAATAAGAGAATGTCCACTATATACCGTATTCAAGATACATACATGTACATGTACATATATACATATACATATGTATACATACATATACATACATACACACCACACACACACACACACACACACACACACACACACACATATACATATATATAAATATATATATCTTGAGCTACTATAGAAAAAGTGGGATATACATCTAATTAAATAATACTTATGTGAAACAATGACAGTGAAAAATACTTGTGTGAAACAAACAACAGTGATCTTGTGGCAACCAATTTTCCATTATTTATCCTCAGCAGTCAAAGAGAAATGGAAGAAAACATCATTAATATTAAAAATAGAGTCAACATGTACTTTAAAGAAAAATGTGGACCCAATGAGTAATGAATAAAAATTAGCATGTAGCTAATATTGGAGGAGTACTAACTCATCAAAAAAAGATTCTTTCTTCAAGGCAAACTGAGGAAAAGGGGAAGAATCATTTCTAGATATACAGTACAGTTTTTCTACTAAACATCACTTACAGCAATAGAAAATCTCTGTATATTGTCTTTTTCACAATCCTCAATCACTTTTTGTAATCGGTAATTGTCATGAGATTCTCCATCAGTCACAACTACCATGACTTTTTGAACCCCTGGGCGGGCCCCATGAGCTTCTGTAAATGCTTCATTCCTAAAATGAGAGGTGAAAACCTGTAAATCTGCAGACTGCAGACAAGGACAAAACATAAATATCAACATCAGTAGGAAATTTAAAAAAACGGCATAGTGGGTGATTCTATAGGCC
This sequence comes from Thermophis baileyi, assembly GCA_003457575.1. Lineage (NCBI taxonomy): Eukaryota > Metazoa > Chordata > Lepidosauria > Squamata > Dipsadidae > Thermophis > Thermophis baileyi. The sequence continues at coordinate 2,769,696 of QLTV01000965.1, read as the reverse complement.
TTTGGTTTGAATTTTCAGGGCTCCCTTTCTATTCTTAAAGTCAAGTTGTACATGGGCAAGCCTGTGGAAGATCAGCATAGTTCTTTATGTAGGTTGATACTTGTTTATAAGGCTGTAAGGCACCTACCTTGCCGTCTCAATGCCAAGAGCTGTCATGGTCTCAAATCCTTCTCTCTGTTTAATTTTGCCTGCTGCTACAAGCACTTCTTCTGTGGTTGAATATGCGTTGAGATAAAATTCATGGGTTACATTTTCACCATATTGAACGATCCCAACCTGGAATACAAAATCTTCTGCTGAGGAAATTTTCACAATGATGCCATCACTCACAAGACAGCAACTGAAGAATTTATCTTTTAGTTAAAGACAGAAGACCACCCACACTAAGAGAGCTTTTTTGTTTTATATGGTAAATCAGAAATGTGGTTTACTAAGAATAAGCATTAGGCTGTTGGACAGAGTTCAGTTACACAGACTTGACTCTTCTTGCCACCTGGAGCATCTAAATAGATCATATACAGCCTTCTTCTCACTTATTTGCAGACTTGGAGCCAGTCTGTTTCACCATGTTCCATCCAGCTGTATTTTGTTGTCTTTGTACAGGTTTCTGAGAACATGAAACCTATAAACCTATAAGATCTTCTGGGATTCTCAGTTTCTTCAGAATATTTCACAGCTAAAATCAATCAATTCAATTGAAGGTCTTTCCAAAATCAATGAAACACATGTTGATGGCTTTCTCAATTATCTAATGGCATTAGCAATAATGTACTGTATGTTGCTTGTTTTTTTCTAAAGCTGATGAAACATCTACCATTTCTATGTAGGACTTTAATCTGCATTGGATTATTATTTTGTTAATGTGTGAAACTACAATAGACTGCATAATCTGTTAAATCTCCTTTCTTTGATATCAATCTGTAGATACCCTTCAATATATTGGCTATTCTACAGATTTGGATCTTCTACTGATTCTTCCTCTGTAAATGTCCTTCAATTCCTATAGCCTTCCAACATATTAATGACACAGTGCTTTCTTCTATTTTTTTTTTAGTTTTGACAGTCTCTTTCCACACTCAACTTTAACAATGTGTTTGATTTCATTCTACAGTTCCTCTGTAGCCAGTCTGTTTCACCATTTTCCATGCAGCTTGTATCTTGTTGTCTTTGTACAGGTTTCTGAGAACATGAAACCTATAAACCTATAAGATCTTCTGGGATTCTCAGTTTCTTCAGAATATTTCACAGCTAAATGAGTTTGGAACTTCAAAGTGATTCCTGATGTTCTCCTTGAAAGTGATGGAAATCAAAATAATCAAAATTATATTGTGGAAATGTGTTGGCTTTTTATTTCACTTCAACTTGACCTGTAACTTGCTCATGATCTGTTGCATAGCAGGTCCCTAATATCTTTCCTGTTATAATTGAGCTGTTCTACCACTTTGTAGTAATAATATAGTCAGTTTGATTTTTGAGTACTCCCTATCTATAGGCATCCCTGCTTTTTTTGGGGGGGGGGGGCAACAGCCAACAGGTGGATTCCTATAATTTTTAATCAATTTACTTTATAAAAGAAAGGTGTTGTGTAACAAAATAATAGCGTTTTTTCCAAATACCCTTTTCTTCATTTTCACCTGCTTAATTTTGAGAGGTTTTGGTCTAAATGTGAGCTAAGCTAAGCAATGTCCCACTAGTATATTTTAAATGTATGCTCTGCATTGATATTTTGAATATGCTGCTTAGTCCAGTCATTGAATGCTAATATACTCTGACTTGGCATATTTACCTCTTATTCATCCATTATTAAAACTCTCATACTATTAAAAGACTGAACCTTAATACAATCTATCTAGACATATCCTTTTATAGCTGGATCAGTTTACATTCTAGCTTTCAGTTTTCAGATGTGCTTCTCGATCTGTTTTATAGCTCATTCCTTTTCGTACAAACATCTTTGTTTACTGGCTGTCTTTGATGCAATTAAACTGAGGAATGTAAGGGTCATTAAGAGTTAGGAAACTGATTAAGACCTGGCCTTTCCACAAAGCTTTTGGAGACTGAGATGCTTATATGTAAACTATTAAAATATTTCTCCCAAGTTAGGAAGGAGATTGTTCTGTGTAATACGGGATGTGAATATTAGTGAAATTCTATCAGTCTATATTCTACCAGTCCAGTGTGTATTTTACTATATCTTGGTTGTTCATTTTCTCATACTTTGTAAACCACTTATAAACATTATATAGAAATGATTTACAAAGTTTCAGTAATGAGTAAAATACATAAAGAATTTGCATTTTACCAAAATGAGCAAAAGAAGAATGTTCTTCAAATTTCTGATGATATATTTTCACCAGAATTCCAGTTGCTGAGAACAATAATGAAAAACATGGTTGCTTTTCTCTTGTCTGTGGATTTCCTGCAGTTGGTGCTAGTTGATTATTGTGGAAATTGGGATTAAACTTCTGGTTTAAGAACTGTTTTCAGTTCTTAAATTTACTAGATACATTTAGTATATCTGATTCTACTGATCTTCTACTTGAGAAGATTGTGTTCTCCGTAGATTGTATAGATCTCTCCCATGCTTGTACAATATATCATGCTCCCCTTGAAATGTTTGTGCTGACAGGTGGTTGTAGGGATGTATGTTTTATAGTGATGGAATCCCAAAGTAGGGTTCCTATTCTTAGCAGTTGATCTGGAAACAAGGACATGCACACCCACATTAACACAGAAAGAGCTCAGATCATGTCAGCTTCTTAAAAATTCTATAGAGTTCTATCAGAGGAAATAATGGGAAGTTGAAACAAAGTTATGACTTTCTTGTTTTTGAACCTACGACTACATGGCAATCCAATCCTTGATCACAGTCTACATTTCTTCCATGGACATTCTAATAATATGTATTTATTTAATGCATTTCATGCTTGTCTAAGGCCATGTCATTCAAGAAATGTGACTGTGATATGTGGTATATGATTTCCATGATCATGTCCACTCATGTTATACATTGTGTTGATTGATTGATTGACTGTTCTTACAATTCATGCTACTCTTACCAATAACCTCTCAAACTCAGTAATTTGAAAATTTAATTTCTCGGAGTATCCATAACAATAATCATTGACTTCCAAATGATGGGTGTGACCAGGTGATCAAGCCCCACCCCTTTTAAACATGTCTCGCATGCTTTGCAAGCATATAAAAAAGGGTGAAGTTTCAATATTGTTTGCACATATCATTTTAAAGCCAAAAAAGACTGCTTTGAGTGCTCCTGCCTCTTTCTCTTAATATCCAACATTAACAGCCATACATTATCACAAGGAAAAAGATTGCTTTAAATATACCAATCATTATTGTCACAGAAATAGCCTTTGTCTTCATGATGTCATCTATATACACAATTACCTTCCTCCAAGGATCAACCTCCCCTTTTTACCTCTCTACTACATTTATCTACTTCTCCACTTTTATCTATTCTGGATAAACAACAAAACTTCACCTATACTTCTTCAACTCAACTGTGAATTCACAAAGCTTGCTGGTTCATTTTATCTTTCTGTTCTTAATGTTTAAGATTAATCCATTTTTTAACTTTCCATTTGTAGTTTTCCTAAGGCTTTTAACAGAATGGTGTGGTTTCATATTTTAAACTGTTCCTGGATTGACCTCCAATTTTGATTGCAGTTGTTATATATTCTGAAAGTGCCATTCTTGAATACATTCATTGTAAAAGCTAAGCAGATACGGGGACAATGTGTATCCTTGTCTGTTTATTCTGTTTCTCCTAGTTCCACCCTTACTTTGTTCATTGTAAAAATTCTTCAAAATAATAATCAGAAGTTCTAGTATGATCTGCTCTCTTAAAAACCTTAAATGCTCTCTGCAATACCATTTTGTGTTAGTTATCTGATCATATATTCCTCTCCCTTTTTTGAAACCTTCCTGCTCATTTGACATTTTTCTGACCATATATGGCTTTATTCTTCTTTGTAAGATCTTAAGCAAACCTTTGTTTGTGTAAGGAATGAGTATAATATTTTGACAGTATGTGAATATACACCAATTTTTCAATCTGTGTCCCATGATGTTGTTTCACATTTGTTGACATACAGCTGTTTGTACTTTAGATGTTTCTTTTCTGAAAGCTTTCAATAGTTCAGTCAGTTCATCTCTGATGCTTTTCTACAAATAGTTTATTGCTCTCGTATATCACTTTAAAGTGGAGTCAGTTCCTACATGCATTCTCTCTATATAAATTGATTTATGTTACTTACTTATTTAAAAGTTTTCTATGGCTGGACATCTTAAGACACAATTCTGTGTAACCATACAAATGTTTTTTTGTCATTCTATACTAATCCTAACTTCAAGATATTTCAGTATAGACTTTCAATTGTTCTTTAACCACATTTTCTTTCTCAATGTCCTATCTCCCATACACACATACTCTATATCCCCATCATGCTATTTCTTTCAAGGTAAGCAATATTATGTAAAAAAACCTAAATACAAAGTAACAAAGCTATGAGACAGGAGAAAACAAAAGGAAATATAACTACGTCTAGTTTACAACTCCCCAATTCACTATATATTTCTATCCTTGCAAACCATCCTTGCTTTTAGTACATCCCCATGCTGATTCATACATTGTTTTTTGGTCTTTGAACTTCTCACTTCCCTGTTTCTAAGATCTCATAGGCTTCTGCAACTTTCTCCGTCTTCCTCTTCCTCTCAGTTCATATAGTTCTTTTATGTCTTAGCCCTAATTCACTCTGTATTTATGATCAAGTTACCGCAATAAACTTATTTTATCGAAAAGGATGATATACTTTTGATCACCCACTCATTCTTGATCTTATCTCTTCTGCTTTTACCACACATACTTCTTAATCACCCAATTCCTACTGCATGCAGCCACAGGCAGAAGCACATTATCGTTGTGCCATTGTCTCCATCCAGTTTTATAGTACAAAGTGCAACTGTCAGAAGAAGAATAGGAAGCATACAAAGAGCATCCACCCAGCAAAATTGCCTATCAGCCTATGGGCTGGGAATTTGAAAAGTCTCTTGAAACTATTAAAGTGTCTCAGCAGGTGGCAGCACCTGGAAGAATTTGTTTTGTCTTGGATGGTTAGCAGAGTTGCTTCTGATACATACTCTGAAAGAAAACTTTCAGGAAACAGCAGCTTCCATCTGGAAGCTGCATTGGGCAGTAGGAGAAAAAACATTATGGAGGAAGGTAATGGCATATATTACTTCAAATATGATTTCAACATTTTATAGGTTTGCACTGGCCATAGATGAAATGAAATAAGTGTAAGGAGGAGTTTCTCTGTATACTTGTAGAGAACAATATGATTTTCCCCATAGCATTTAACACATGGTACTTTCATTGCCATGTCTGTGTTTTATGCATGTGTCTTCGGTATCCAAATTGTTTGTTTGTTTCTCTCTCTCTCTCTCTCTCTCTCTCTCTCTCTCTCTCTCTCTCTCTCTTTCTTTCTTTCTTTCTTTCTTTCTTTCTCTTTCTCTTTCTTTCTTTCTTTCTTTCTTTCTTTCTTTCTTTCTTTCTTTCTTTCTTTCTTTCTTTCTTTCTTTCTTTCTTTCTTTCTTTCCCTTTCTTCTTTCTCTCTCTCTCTCTCTCTCTCTCTCTCTCTCTCTTTCTTTCTTTCTTACATTTCCTATTTCTAAACTGCCTATCTCCCTCAAAGAGGGACTTTGTTCATTCGCAATAGGGTTCACATCTTTTTTATTGGAACTATAAATGTTTCTTAGTTTTGCACAATGCATGAAGAGGTTATGCATAGTTACTCCTTCTTCTGTTGATGGCTGAGATGAACATCTGACTCAGTCTTGACAAGTTGATTATTTGTAATACAGTTCTTTCCAGGTGATATGGTACTCTTAAACATTTACTTTGATATCTATGCATTAACTGACCTATGTAAGAAACTATAAAATATTTCTCATCTATTGCAGAACCACTGCCTAGGATTGGTAAATTAGAAAAGTTTATATTATTGTAGCTATCCTTGATTATATAGCTATGCTATAGATCAAATCAAATCAAATCAAATCAAATCAAATCAAATCAAATCAAATCAAATCAAATCAAATCAAATCAAATCATCTAAAATAATATCATATTTTTATATAATTGTAATTAAATTAAATTAAATAAAATCAAATCAAATCAAATCAAATCAAATCAAATCAAATCAAATCAAATCAAATCAAATCAAATCAAATCAAATCAAATCAAATCAAATCAAATCAAATCAAATCATCAAATCAAATCAAATCTAAAACATTTGCCTTAGTGTACCTGTGTATCGTGGGGGCCTATACTCATATTTTGCAGTATTCGTTTCAAAAAATTGGTGACATCTTTCCATTCAAAAATACTGTTAGATCCATCAAGAACAAAGACAATATCCAGCTGGGACTTGCATTCTACAACAGGAAACATAAAATAAGGAAATATTCAAAGCACACAGTGGTTTTTCTGTTAAATTGACACCCTGCTACTCCTTTAATTTCAAAATAAATTACTTTTAAGTGAGCCAAAAGAGATATGATGTATCTCAGATACAATTTATATGCAAGATGAAGTGCTCTGAGTTTCTACATTCCATTGCACTATTATCTATTTTTCTAGTATAGTTTATTCAGTGGAGACCTACAGAATGCAACACATCCAAGCAAAAGATGAAGGATGAAGTTTTTGAGTTGCTATAATTTGAACCAGTGCCTCTGGATAATGTGCATAATGAAGTTCTGTCTGGTGAAGGGAAATGGAGGTTCATCTTCTATGGTATCATGGAATTAATTGGGCTATTTTCTCTCTCTCTCTTTTCTCAGTCATTCTCTCTCTGCCCAACCTGGAACTCAGCCTATTTTGCCTCTGGAGCAAATGTTGGACTCACTGCTTGCTCTGATATACTGGTTCTATGGTTCTGGAGCTTGTTGTAACTGGATGGTGCTAACTTATCAGTGCAGGAGATGAAGCTATTGATCCAGTCTGGAAGTTTTCAGATTAAAAAGCTTCTAGCATCTTGAGATGTTCTGTAGTAGTGATCTGAGATGGCATAGAGTAGCTTAAGTTATTCATAACTATGTTTAAATGTGATTCTAAAATATATACAGTTTTATTAAGACTGCTGTACAGACATTCTACTTAAGACATATTGTACTTCAAATGTTTCTTTGGTGTGTGTTTTGTGACCACTGCTAGCCATTTTAACTATTTCAGAATGCATAATTACAGAAACAAGTTCTTCATGCAACTTGCCACACATTATAGTGATTGTCTTGAAGAAATCACAGATGCCTCCAATATTTAGCACTCTTGAAGTCTAATTACATGAATAGTTTGCTGGCTCTGGAGTTATATTACTTGTTGGTTGTAGAGTATCACTTGTCTATATAAAAAAGGAACAACTGCAGTGGCCTTGAATAGAAAAGAAGACTAAAACTAAAGGGCATTTATTGTAATTGTCCTCAACCAAGGAACAACTTAAAGAAAGGAAGAAGAAGGAAGATGATAGGGTAGCAATCATATACTCCAAGAAGGGCTTCAAAAAGTGTTTTTGAGAATAATGTTTTTAATATGATTAAACAATTTCATTTCTGCTTCTGGGAATCAGCACAAAGAATGGAGCCTTGTGTCTCACAAAAACCAATACAAGGACAAGTATTTTGTCTTCTTGAATTAAAGAGGCATTTAGCTTTCAGTGGTGGCCTGAAGATTATTTTAGACTGATTTTCACTTGTGACTAATACTATGAACCTGTTTATACTAAAAATAAATTCCAGGAGCAGTAAGCATTTAGGTAATATACAAACAAAGATAACATTTACCTAACTTGGTCATACCAGTTGCCTTGAAAATTAGTTTATATTTCTGACATAACTCTGTGTATATATTAGACTTTTTTCAAGCTCTACCTACGTTCAACAGATACAAGAACAATTTTTATATATGCATACCTCGCAATGGAGCAATGGAATTTACAACCTCAAAATTGGAACTAACGTTGGAACAGATGCCTGTTGTGTAATAGGAATGTCCACATTTATAAGCATAAAGAGGTCCACATGCCTATGATAAAGAGAAAAATAATAGTTTTTACTGTTTAAATAATTCACCATATTGTATAGTTATAGTAGCTACTTTGATATCCACAATGGTTGGAAATATGCTTACTGAAATCCTAAGTGAAAAAAACATTGCAACCGCAATATGATGACACAGCTACAACAGAACAGTCCAAAGGGATCTGATCCAGTTTTGGAATTCAGTGCAGTACAAACTTATTCTTATTACACTTGGGTGTTAAACAAGGAAGTTTAGAGAACACCAGCAACCCAACAATTCCACCCTGAGCTGCATTTACCCTCTACCATAGTAACAATACCCCAAGTAACATAGTAACATACCCCAAGGTAACGTTTTAGGACCCACACTCTTTATACTTTACATAAATGACCTTTGCGATCATATTATAAGCAACTGTGTTCTCTTTGCTGATGATGTAAAACTATTTAATTCCACTGACAATGCTGCTACCCTACAAGAAGACCTTGACTATGTGTCAGAATGGTCAAACAATTGGCAACTCCAAATTTCAACCAACAAATACTCTGTCTTACATATTGGAAAAAAAATCAGAACACAAAATACAAGCTGGGCGGATATGATCTAGTAGACGACCCCCACTCTCTCAGAGACCTTGGAGTACTCATCTCAAATGATCTAAGTGCCAGAGCTCACTGTAACAGCACTGCCAAAAAAGCATTAAGAGTTGTTAACCTAATCTTACGTAGCTTCTTCTCTGGTAATATTGAACTGCTAACTAAGGCATACAAAACTTTTGCTAGACCAATTCTTGAATTCAGCTCATCTGTCTGGAACCCGCACAACATATCGGACATTAATACAATCAAACGAGTCCAGAGATATTTCACGAGAAGAGTGCTCCACTCCTCTGCTCGCAACAGAATACCTTACACCACCAGACTGGAAATTGTGGGCTTAGAAAACTTAGAACTACGTCGCATTCGGCAT
>QLTV01000965.1:2725580-2755925 GCA_003457575.1 Thermophis baileyi | reverse complement strand
AAGGCTACAATTTAAAAAAAAAAAAAAAAAAGCCAAAAAAAGATGGAGACCACATGCACAGTGCTGGAAGTCACCTTCTGAGCATGCTCAGAAAAAAAAAATTCAATTTTTTTTTAAAAAAAAGATGGCGGCCCCCACGGACCGGCAACCACCGATCCGGTTCTGATGATGTCACTAGGAGGTCGCCCCCGGTTCAGGCGAACCGGTCCGAACCGGTAGGAACCCACCCCTGGTTGTAAGTCGACAACTACTTGTGTACCATTTATATAAAATACTGCCTTATAGCACCCTCCTCCTCTTTGCAGAGAGGACTTTAATTTCTTTTTATCCCTTAGCCTGTTTAGTGAGTGTCCTTTGATTATGATGCTTGTTATCTCTGGTCTTTTACTTAAACATGTTTTGGCTTCTAACTTGATTTTGTTAGGGTAGGTCAATTTGCAACTTCTTTCATTGACTTTCTTACCTGGCAGATTTAACTTTACACATGGCAAACCATTACCCTGTCCTACAGGGCATTTATAGACATCACCTGTTTTCTTTTGGGGCTGACCAGCCAAAGGAGAACCAATAAGAACCCTGCAGAATGATAATATATATATATATATTGTCAATGCAGTACATAATATTTGCTTTGGTACTTTAGTACCAATTTACTATCTAAGTTGCATGCAAAAAAGCTAATAGAATAAAAATGTGTTTATAATAGCAGATAGGAGTACCGAGTTAGAGCAGCTTCTTTTAGACACCACCTTGTGGTGCCTAAAAACACCACAAGGTGTTCATTATGACCTATGAAATTCTAAATGACCAAGGGCTCATTAAGTTATAGAGCAGGGGTGTCAAACTCACGGCCCGCGGGCCAGATGCGTCACATGCTGGCCACGCCCACCCCTGGTTCAGCAAAGGGGGAAAAAAGTAGCGATACGTCACGTGACAACAACGTGACGCTGAGAGTTTGACACCCCTTTTATAGAGGTATTGGAATGGGTGGAAGGGAGAGATAATAATTAACTAATTAATAATAATCTCACCATTTTCCCTCTTCATTTTCAAATTGCTGCACACTGTATCCAAACATGTCTTCCACAGGACCACTAAAAGTCATCGTATCTTTCACATCAACGTTGAATGACCAAGAGAGATGCAGCAGAACTGTTTTTGGTAAAAAAAAAAAAAAGAAAAGGAAAAAAAAGAGGAAAGAATGGAGAAGATTGAACCGGTCTCAATGACAAAGTTTACATGCTGCCTAAAGGCCCTCAGAAATTTGAAATTGAAATACATTCTCAGCAACAGTGATCTGGAAGATACATGACAGCATATGATAACAGATACATTGAAGGCTTCCAATTGGACTGTTGTGTGTTAAATTTGCTACTTAAGTGGACTGTTAAATATTAAAGCTTCATTGGAATCAAATATTCTGTTGTCACAACAGCATCTGGTCAGTTTTGTGTAATGGATGAGGACCCAGATTGTTGGGGGCAATATGCTAACTCTGTAAACCGCTTAGAGAGGGCTGTAAAAGCACTATGAAGCGGTATATAAGTCTAAGTGCTATTGCTATTTTATTGGGATGGAATATAGAAGATGGAATATGGGATTTGATCTGAAAGCCATCTGCTGCTGGAAGATTACTGGGCTTCCTTGTGCAGTTGGTTGGCCACTGTGAAAACAGACAGCTGGACTAGATGGGCCAAGGGTATGATCAAGCAGGGTGCTGCTTATGTTTTGATGATTGCCGAAACCAGATTCATATCTTTCCTCAGCTGTAGTACAATTTGTCATGTTGTCATATTGTCACCAACTGTGATTGAAGGAAAGGAAACAGAAAGACAGAAATAACATGAACAGACCATAGGCACTATTCAACGATGAAGGAAAGAATTCAAAGCATTGTTTTCTAAAAAGGTAGACTGTTTTGTCTTTAGTATAACCTCTCACCAAAGGCACTAGAGATTGTTATCTAAACATCACATTCTTGGTTGTGTTGGTGACTCATAGTCTTATTTTTCTTTTTCCTAGATGATTTAGTTTGATTTATTATCAAACACATTTTGTTTTAATGTAGGACAAATAAACCTGACCACACACCAGGATTGCACATTAAATATATGACAGCAAAGTTCAGAAATTAATATTTCACAGCATTGTGCCTGATATGTGTGCAACTCATTCTGCATTAGGTGCAAAGAAATTATTATTATTTATTAAATTTGTATGCCGCCCAACTCCCAAGGGACTCTGGGCGGCTCACAACAATATAAAAAACCATTAAAAGAAAACATAATAAAAAACAGTTAAAAACAGTTAAAAAACTCATACACACTGTTTCATGGCCGGACCTCGCCAATTACAGAGGCGAGATCAACGGCCCCAAGCCTGCCGGAAAAGCCAGGTCTTCACCGCTTTCCGGAAGGCCAGCAGGGTGGGGGTGGTCCGGATCTCAGGAGGTAACTGGTTCCAGAGGGCCGGAGCAGCCACAGAGAAGGCCCTCCCCCCGCGGGCAATACCAGGGCAACATGTTTTGATAAGGGAAAATAGAAGACTGAACATGGTTCCTGGCAACTGCAAGGAAATTAGGCAGTTTCCATGAAAGTGGATTATCCTTGCCATATTCCAGGATTTATTTTTTTAGTTTAGGGTTACTTTCTATCTTAGCTTAGTGTCTCCTATTCAAGGATTAACTAGGTCAAACTCTGCTTAGCTTCAAATCCCAGGTAAGTTCAGACAACCAACCAACCAACCAACCAATCAACCAACCAACCAACCAACCAACCAAATAAATAATAAACAAAATCCCTGAAGTGGATCTTTTTCTAGGGTGCACTGGTTTTCAGTAAGGAGAGTTTTGGACCTATGTGGAAGGTTTATTTTGTAATTTTCTCCCTTAAGATTCAGTCAATGTAATGGGGAAGAAATGGCTTTGTCAAAGAGAAGAAAACATGGTAAAATTCTGGTAGTGAGGGATAGGAAGTCTTGTAGTGATGATGAATAAAACAAGCTTCTTTCCAGGGAAGGATGTCAATCTTTCCATGGGCTCTTTAGAGCTTAACATAATCAGAGAAGATGCAAAACACAATAGAAATAGAGAAGGATTAAAGTATTTTAAGAATGAAACCTCTTTTGCAGAAGAAATGTTTTAAAAAGAAATTGGAAGTTGGATTTCAGCACAGTGTTAGAAACATCCATGTTATTATGCTTTCTAAATGTCATTCCTGGAATATTTTGAGATTCGAGAACCTTTTTTGATGGAGTGCATACTGTGACTCTTGGAAGTATTGAGTATAGCTCCCAGAGTGCCTCCTACATCTTCCTCTATTGAACAGTAATGTTTAATGTGATATCAAGGGAAAGTTATTAAAAATAAAAAATTGTCATGTAACTCTCTTAAATTAAATGCAGTTATTTAATTTAGTTTAATAAATATTTAATTTAGTTTAATAAATTAAATTTAGTTAATTGAGTTTATCTAATTTAGTTTAGTTTAATGAAAAGAAGGACTAGGGGTGATAGCAGTGTTCCGATATCTCAGGGGCTGCCACAAAGAAGAGGGAGTCAAGCTATTCTCCAAAGCACCTAAGGGTAGGACAAGAAGCAATGGATGAAAACTAATCAAGGAGAGACCTAGAACTAAGAAGAAATTTCCTGACAGTTAGAACAATTAACCAGTGGAACAACTTGCCTCCAGAAGTTGTGAATTCTCCAACACTGGAAGTTTTTAAGAAGAGATTGGACAACCATTTGTCTGAAATGGTATAGGGTTTCCTGCTTGAGCAGGGGATTAGAAGACCTCCAAAGTCCCTTCCAACTTTGTTATTTTATTCTATTTTGCCATGGCCCTGCCCACTTCACATACGACAACCTCTTGCAGGCTACCCAAAAGGAAGTCTTTCAACCTCAGCTTGAAAAAGGTTGCACATCCATCTTACTATCTATTTTAAGTAATATTTTATCTGATATTTTCATTGTTAGAAATGATTTCAAAATAAGACTACAACTGATTTAAAATTGCTGCACATAAACTAATTTTTACATTTTTCAAAAAAATATGCACGTTTTCATACTTTCACAGTAAAGCATCTCTATGTTTAAATCCATAAAGTTCCATAATGCAGAATATTAATGGCAAAACAAAACAGAAAGGAAAACACCCCAAATTTAAGCTAAAAGTTTACATGAGCAGATATTGTTTTACTTGGTGCTGAAAGTTATAATTTCAGTTCTAACCACAAATGAACTAGGAAGGCATTCCAGGTTCTATGAATGCACTGTTTCAGGTCGCCACATAGGGAAGCATAGTAAATGTGACAACTTCAAACTGGCTTCGTTACTAGATTTTAAATCACAGGCACTTAAAAGTGCTCTGCCGGGGCACCTGAGTGTGTTCAATCCTATGTCAGTTGGAAAGAGAACAGAGTGATCTTTTTTGCATTTTAATGTCTTTGGCAGTGAAGACATTTCTTGTGGATTATGTGCTCAGGAACATAAAACATTGTAAGAAATTGTTGATGTTTAAGTGATGCTAGGATTCATCATGCCTTTTATGAGTGCCCCATCAAATTGTTCAGGGCCTTTTATAGTAATAGAGGTTGAAAAAAAAAAAGGAAGAAAAGTCTTGCCGCTTCCATTAGTATTCTTTGGACTCATTAGAAAATAGCAAATACTGCTGAGGCAAAATAACTTTAAAAGAAAAATCATGGATAGTCAGGGAAGATAAAGCAGCAGCACTTTTTTCGGCTTTGCTGTTATGAAAAGTATGCAGAGAAGTTTTAATAGGAAGCCTAGCCTACTACAAGCGGGAAGGATAATCCAAAACTTGTATACATGAACAATTGCTATTTAATGGAAGACTACAGTAATGTGGAGATGTCTCTTCTGTGTATGTCTACTTTATTCCCCTCCTCCCAGTATGATCAGAGATTTTGATAGATCCACAGTACCATACAAACAGACTAGAAAGGGTTTACAATACCCAGGGATTTTCTAAGATTTGCAGTAGTTCAAACCCCTTTTTTAAAAATACACCTACGTATCTGAATTGCAAATGTCTAGATCAGGGGTCGGCAACCTTAAACACTCAAAGAGCCAGAAAGGTCCTAACCGGAAGACCCCTGTTCAATTCTGGAGCCAACCGGAAGTCCACTTCCCCCACCATAGAGTCTCCGCCTAGCGTGGCGTCCTTTTTCCTTTGCCGACCGGGAGTCCAGTTCCCCCACCATAGTCTCCTTCTAGCGCGGCGTCCTTTTTCATCTACCTGTCCTAACCGAAAGCCCTATCAATTGTGGAGCCGATTGGTGATAGGGAGCCGCAACAGAGAGATGAAAGAGCCACATGCGGCTCCAGAGCCGCAAGTTGCTGACCCCTGGTCTAGATGATTGCTAGTGGGCAGCAAAGAGACAGAAAAAATTACTTCTGATGTCCTCTAGCATTCTTCTGAATTTTTACAGTCAGATGTTGTAGATCTATTTTAAACACAGGTTGTTGTTGATTTACAACCATTCATTTTGCAACCATTTGAAATTACTGAAAAACAATGACTTATAACCAGTCCTCACATTTATAATGAGCATCCCACCATGTGATCAAGATTCAGGTATTTGGCAAGCAGCATGCACTTATGAGGGTTACAGTGTCTCGGGATCATGTAATCACCCATTGCAATCTTCTCAGCTGGCTTCTGACAAGCAAAGTCAATGGGAGAAAGCTGGATAATGTCTGCATGATTCACTTAACTGCAATGATTTGCTTAACAACTGTGACAAAAAAGTTCATAAAACTGGACACAAACCATTTACAACCACCTTGCTTAGCATTGGAAATTCTGGTTCCAATTGTGGTTGTAAGTTGAGGATTTTCTGTGAACAGAAAACATCACACAGCAAAGCTGGCATTCTCATGGGCCCAAACTCTTAACTAAATGTTGAGAGGGGAAAAATTTGAAAAGTGAGAAACAAGACAATGAAGCAAAGAAAGAGAGCATTGTGGGTTGGACGGAACCCGAATAAACATTCAATACTGCAACATTTTGTTGCGGGTCCCATTGGATCCAAGCATGCTTCGTGCTCTTCATCTATTTCAAACTTGGCAACTTTTACGATGTATGGACTTCAACTTGACAATTTTAAGATGTATGGACCTCAGCATGTTGGTTGGGAAATTCTGGGAGTTGAAGTTCACACATCTTAAAAGTTACAAGTTTGAAAAACACAGATCTAAGGCAATCAAGGAATAGAGTGCAGAAATTATGCAAGTCTTAATCTAAAAGCCAAATACCACTCACTCATCACGAAATCTCCAGAACTGTAAAGCCTACAAACTTGAAACTTGGCACGTATGTTCCTCTTGGCTTCTAGGTGCTCGCTAAGAAAGGATTTTTCGAAATGACCATTAGATCATTAGTATTTCTTATACAGTATTATATTAACATGCTCTGATGCTAAGGAGTTAGACGTTCTACTCCCCCTCCCCACCTGAAAAGAACTCTGTTCCAACTGCCAGTTGCCTTATATTAATACGCTCTGATGCTACCCCTTCACTAAACCGGGCATGGGCATGGCCAGCGTGTGACTCATCCGGCCTGCGGGCTGTGAGTTTAGACATTCTACTCCCCCTCCCCACCTGAAAAGAACTCTGTTCCAACTGCCAGTTGCCTTATATTAACACACTCTGATGCTAAGGAATTACACATTCTACATAAATTTTCAAGCTTTAACTGTCAATTTATCAAGCCCGATCACATAGTTTCGTAGCGAAGCACAGGTATCCAGCTACTAGTGCTTAATACTTAATGGTAAGGATAACTGGTACTGAGCAGTTAAAATATTTGCCAGATTAAATGAATTGTTCAAATCAATGAATATAGAAGGCAGCATCATGTCATTAGTGTATACTTGTAGAGCTAGTGCACATTTTATGAATAAAATTCATAAAGACCACCTTTTTTGCACTAATATTAAATATATAGTAAATAATATTTTTCCCTTACTCTCTTTGAACCAGTTATTTGAATACCAGCCATAGTTTGCCGCCTTCTGGTAAAAGTTAGACAGAAAAAAACTTTATATTGTTTTCAATGATCTTCTAACAAATGCTTCAACTTCTTTCCAGATTTTTGCTGCTCAGGCTATTTCAGTATTATAAAGCTAGTGTGTTTAGAATGCTCTGCCATCTGAAAAATATGCTTGTTGGCATTCATTGTGGAATTTTCCTCATGCCCTATTAGCAGACTTTAATCTGGACTATTTAAAGGCCACATCAGAAATGTACAGTATATTGCTATTAATTTCACACTTGGCTAAAAATCAGTATTTCTGATAAAACCTTACACAAAGCTTTCTATTTATCAGTGAAGAATTCAAACATGCCTGTTTATTTCGATAAACCATAAAAGAACTTTTGTTTAACTTCTCTTCTAGCTTTTCTGTCTACATCTTTAACCTTTGCCAAAGAAGAAACTGACATTTTCAATTATTACTCATAAACAATAAATACATTAAAAATACAGTTCTATCTATTAAATGTAGGCAACAAGTAAAACACAATTACATATTTCGCAAAAGGCTTAAGTCACACAATCAATGCTTCTTTAGATGTAATAGTAGACTGTTAAAATCTAGCATGTAAGATTGCTCTCTTCACAGTAACATATACATTAAAAGTAATTTATTCAGACTGCATTTAAATGGACAAATAAGTCAAATTTATCTTTCCAAGTGGATAAAGCTGAGGAATCTGGGGGAAAGCTCTGGTGCATAAACATGGAACTTGTGTAATTATATAACCCAAGGCAATGTAACATGGTAGACTAGAATTTGATCATGTTGCTATGACATACCCCACTATGTCTTGTTTTAACTGAGGGTTGATCTGACTCCACACAATACAGCAAAGTGAGGACAATATGCCTTCTTTTTTATCTGCACGTGTGTATGTGTTACTCTTTCTATCTGTTGAAAGAGAATTTGCCTTACAGTTTCTTATAGATGGAATGTGTAATGAATTTCCAACACCTATTTACTATAGTCAAAAGGTAGACAACTCTAAATTTAAAATACTATCCTCTCCCCCTCCCCAAATAGTATCTTGTGAATGTGTGTATGCACATGCACACACACATACACAGATGACAAAATTTCTGTATAATCCCAATTTCCGTCCTTTCAACCTAAGTTTTCCAACTCCAGTTGAAACCAATTCTGAGTATTTCTCTCCCCTCTGCAACAAATGTGCACTCATGATACATTATGCATGTGTGTATAGATACCTTAAAGAAGCCGTATGTTCTTTAAAAGGTGGGATGAGGACAAGAATAAATTCATATTAATTGAATTAATACCATGATAAAACAAATGCCTCCAAAATCAGGGATTTCAACTTCCTCACTGTTTCTCACAGAAATGACAAGAAAGAAAAAAGATAATCAGGAAATGGGATCGGTGAAGTAAAAGAATAGCTGACCTGGGAAAGGATGAAGAGAGAAAAAGAAGGGCAAATCTGGATGGCGATGAGACCGTGGAAAGAAATAACTGGCCAGGGATGGAAAGAAAAGAGAGAGAGGTCTTGTTATGTATTACAGAAGATTAAATTCACCAGGTAGGCAGTCCCTATCAAACAAGAGGATACAGGGAAATCTTCACAGACACCCATGCTTTTCACTTACACCTGTTCCTTCCTTCCCTCTCCAACAGTTCTTTTATTCTTCTCACCAAATGTAAGGGTTCTTCTATTCGCAAGGAATTCCAGGAAAACCTGAACCACTACAGACAGAGTAAGGCATCCCCATTTCAATTCTTAGGAAGTATAAATAAGCCCTTCAGTTACGACAGAAATGGATAATCTTTTGGTGACTGAGGCACACACTTAACATTTGGGAGAAACCACGAATAAAGTACTGATATAAATAAGCAGATTTTGTTTTAATTTTTGGGAAAGCGCACAATACAATTAATATATGCTTTCCTTACTATACACTATCCCAGGGGTCGGCAACCTTAAACACTCAAAGAGCCATTTGGACCCGTTTCCCACAGAAAAGAAAATACCGGGAGCCACAAAACCCTTTTGACATCTCAAATGAAGATAACACTGCATATATCATTTTTTATCTTTATGCTATGTATAAAAAAACTATAGTGTGTTGCATTTATGAAATCAATGACCTGCTACATAGAAAACACATTTTTATTTCTGCATGCAACAAAAACATTTTGAACTCCGAAAGATGGGTTGAAAAGCTCAATAAATCACGTGCCGGTGGGTGTCGCACATTGGTGGTTGTAAGAGATATTTTGAGCGACGGAGCCGCAGCAGAGGGATGAAAGAGCCACATGCGGCTCCAGAACCGCAGGTTGCAGACCCCTGCACTATCCAATCATAATCAAGGTTGCTTAGTAACTGCATCTGGATGTGTTTTGCCCTGGTGATCACAGTGTGTGGGTGTGTGGAGGAGAAAGGCACATTAGAGATAGGTTCTACTTCTGACTGATTCTAGAGGTTTCTGTTTCCCAAAGACTGAGAATTCCATTTCCCTAGTTTTATTCTATCAGCTACAAAATATACTATCTCTTAGAAGTTAACTAATCCACAGCAGTTCTGTGGTTTGAATATGTAAATCCCTCATAGTTGCAATCCCTCATTGTGTAAGGATAAATACAAATAATCAGGCATAGTGTTTATGTTAAACATGTTAACTGGAACTGAGCTGGTTGGTTAGGTTTGCCAAAGCAGTTAACAAATGTTTCCATTGCAACTGAATCTCCTCTCAACTCTTAAAAATACTTACCTTCAGTTACTTAGTAATATATTGTTAGATCTTAAGTGATCTTTTAGCCCATTAGTTATGCCAATAAAGTTTTATTTAAAACCATGAATTTAAAATTTCATTTATAATAAAAGAAAATGTTTGAATAGTCAATTGCTAAAATGAAAACATCTGACAGAAGTACTGTATATAAGTTAGTAACTTTCAGAGTAAAAATTATGACAGATTTAAACTTGCCACATGCTTTCTGACTATTCCTACTGACTACATATTTTCTCCTTTCATCATAGTCTTTGAGAGCAAAAGGATCAGGAAAAGATGGCAACACTACTGTTTTTCTCTAAAATACACAAACACATTATTCTTCTTGCCTGATAAGTTTATTATTTTTGCATGTTCCACAAAGCACCAGAATTGTTTGCCAATTAGTTAGGTCACCCCAGTTTTGATAGGGGAAATCTGTTAGCACTATCACCACAGCAACACAAATGCATAAATATCAAGTTCACAAAATGACAACTTGGCCAGTTGTTTTAAAAAATATTGTTCTCTATTTTTGTTTGGTATTTACTATTGGGGACAAATATTATAAAGGAAGCAGTCTCATTATACAATAAGATAAGGGTGAAATTATTCTCCATCATCAATCGTCTTCAGAACTAGATTCATCTTCCTGGTCAGAAAGTTCTGCAACAGGAAAACGCAGAATAGCAGCTACACCTGTCAGTTGTCCAAGTTGTTCCCCAGATACATGAAGGCTAGAGAAGATGCGAACTATGCCCATATTTTCACGCACACTATCTACGAGCCGGACATATCGACTACGAGTAGCCACATCCTGATGCCTAAAAAGTTCATCGCTGATCAACAGAGTATCAATAGCCATAGCTTCATTAGCCTTTTCCACATGTTTGAGACCATAAAAGGCCCGATCAGGCTCATGTTGTAGCATTTTGTAGAAATCATCTAAAGCTTTGACTTCACCAGCTGCTTTGGTATCAGCAAGTCGACTAGTCACAGCTGGGTCACAAAGAGCTTCTTTCAGGGCATATTTATGTCCAGATGATGAATGCACCTAGAATATGAAAAATAACAGAAAACATGTATTATCTACTATGATAATGATTCGTTTCTTTTGGAAACTGTATTCCCAGGAACAAGTACAGGAACAACAAGAACAAGTACAGGAACAAGTTGACTTACAACCAATCATTTAGTAATTGTTCCAAGTTACAACGGCACTGAAAAAAGTGACTTACTACCAGCCCTTGTACTTACAACTATCACAGGATCCCCGTTGGACACATGACCAAATTTGGGTGTTTGTCAACTGGCATGTATTTACGATGGTTACAGCATTCGGGTCATGTGATCATCATCTGCAACTTTCCCAGCCAGCTTCCAACAAGCAAAGCCAATGGGGGAAGTCAGATTCATTTAACAATCACCTGATTCACTTAATAATTGCAGTGATTTGCTTAACAACTGTGGCAAAAAAGGTCATAAAACTGTTCATGACTCACTTAAAAACCGTGTTGCTTAGCAATGGAAATTTTGGGCTCAATTGTAGTTGTAAGCTGAGGACCACCCATACATTGTATAGTTTAAATCAGAGCAAACACATTTAACTACACATACATATTGGGGCTTCATTGTAAAATTGTTTTAGTTAGCTTAAATATTAGGCCATTGTTTTCATAAATCTATGTTTAAAGATTGAGGATTATGACCTAGGAGAGACAGCAATGCCCCTCCTTTTTCAGTAAAAAAGCAATCAGAAATACACACAGGTAGGCCTCTCATAGATGGATTTCATAAACCTGACTGCACTATTATTTATAGGGCCATTAATCCTTCTAAAGATTTTTTTTAGTTCATAGGCAAATTATAGGCAGATTTAGATGATCCAAATTTCAGTATTTTATGTGTCATTAAAATTAAATAGGATTTTTTTTTTAGAATTACATGGTTAGGTATTTCTACATCTCTCATTTCTATATACCACACAACTCCACTGCAGGGCTAAAGATCACTTAAGCTGATGGTATGAAGCACCTTAACTTCTAAATTACCTGTAAGAATTTGGAGCGATTCTCCAGCAACAACTTGTTGTCAGTCTTGACAGCCTGCTGGAACATGTAGTCGCAGAACTGCTCTCTCACGAAACCCGGGCTGGCCACCAGGACACACTTGACCACTTCAAAGTTAAGGTGTCGCTGAATGGCCTGCATCACTTGCTCGTAGAACCTCTCCAGGGCCCGGTCGTGCTGGGAGCAGTTGCCGCGGCGTTTTCGTGGGATGTTCACCTCGATCTTGGCCCGGGTCAGCGTCATACTGGGGGTGACGAGGCAGACGTGGGCCAACCCCTCCTGCATCACCACGGCGGCCAGGTCGGCGCTCCAGGCCGGGTCGCAGGCCTGCTCGATCCGCTCCAACACCACGCTGTCCCACTGCTTCTTGGCCAGCGTGAACTGCCGGTTGGGCTCCAGCTCGATGGTGTGATAGGCGCCCATCTTGACGTACTCGTTCTCCTGGATGTTGGTGCCTTTGACGCGCAGCTGGCAGGCCTGCGAGTCGAAGTCGATGGTCTCCACGCAGATGGTGAGCGTGGTGCGGATGCGGTTGCTGCCCACGCTGCCCGTGGCCGACTCAGTCTGCACCTTTCGGATGGTGGAGGCCCGCAGGCTGTCGCCCACCTGCAGCAGGTTGTAGGCGTGCCATATATCCTCGGGGTCCTCGGGCATGAGCGTCACTTGCCCGGCGTTATCCTTCTCGATGTCCTTTCGCATCAGCTTCATCGTGGCTCCGGCGGCGGGCAGCCCGGGATCAGCCAAAAGGACGCCTCCTCCTCTCTTCTCAGCCGGCGGCCGGGCCCTGCCGACCGACCCAGCGACCAGCCTCGAAGACTCAGCAACGACCGCCCCGGGGCGGGCAATGCGGCCGGCGCCGGAGCGCTAACAAGCCACGGAGGCGCTTGGCTCGCGGCCCGCTTCGATTGCTTGTGGGCGCTCCGGCGCGGCTCCTCTCAGCCCCTCATTGAATGGCTGGCGTGGAGAGAAGCCATGGCCGAGGGAAGGGGAAGCGCCAAGCCGGAGGAGGAGGAGGAGGAACAGGCCAGTTCCCGGGCGGAGCGTAAACGTGACAAGAGTCCTGGAGGGGAGTGGCGGGACACAAGGCAAAAGGCTGGTTGGCTGCCGGCGGTGCTCTACCGCTGCTCTCTAGCCGCGAGAGCTGCGGAAGGGAAGGGTTTCCCTTCGTCCGCTGACGCGATTAAGCCGGGTTCCGTTAGGCACAGAGAGAGAGAGTGGTTGGGGCCTCGGGTTGGCGGCGGGAGATATAGTTGCCGGTGGCTTCCCGCCTAAGTCACGTTTAAAAGGGTGCGTCGTAATGTGGACCTCACGCCTCTTGCGCCTCTCTGCAAGCGTTTGATTTGAAACCAAAAAGAGGATTTGGGGACGCAAAGATAAGCAAATGAATCGGTTTTAATCCCAAACCAGTTTAAGCCTGGTTCGTTTAACTGCCCCCATTTTCCGTGGCTCGCCTCGGCTCATACGGTAACAGGCTTCTTTAGGGGGTATTTAACCAGGTTGGGAGTTGGTGTGATCCGTGAACAGCTATTCTGCCCCAGGTTTTCAGGGAGTTTATGCACACAGGTTCATTTTCGTTTCATTTTTAAAGAAGAGCAGCTGGCCAACGCAGGGAGAGGCTCAGTACAATAAAAACAATCTTTTAAAATGCAACATAGAATTATTTATTCTTTTTTTTTAATTTTTTAAATTTTATTTTAATACAAACAATCCATCTTTCATTAAATAGCAATAGCACTTAGATTTATATACCGCTTCATAGTGCTTTACAGCCCTCTCTAAGCGGTTCACAGAGTCAGCATATTGCCCCCAACAATCTGGGTCCTCATTTTACCCACCTCAGAAGGATGGAAGGCTGAGTCAACCTTGAGCCGGTGAGATTTGAACCGCTGAACTGCAGCTAGCAGTCAGCTGAAGTAGCTTGCAGTGCTGAACTCTAACCACTGCGCCACCTCGGCTCTTGTTCTGTGTTCATCTGGGTACAGATGTTTTGTGCAATAGCAGTTAAAGTTTCAGCCATATTTATTTAATCTATTCTTAATTTAATACCAATACATTAAATATTTAATACTATAACAATCCTCTTCTTAATTTATTTAACTCTATTAATACATTTTCTATATTTCACTCATCTATTTTTATTTCTAGCTTTTATATTTATTCTCTAACCATCGATAAAATAACTTCCATATAATATAATATTCAGTTTGTTCTTTCTCTTTAATTGCCAGTGTTAACCTATTCATTTCTGCACATTCTAATATTTTCTAATCACGTTCTCTGTAGGGATCTCTTCGCTTTTCCAATTTTGCGCAAATACAATTCTAGCTGCAGTTATTACATGGATAATCAAATATACATTTTCTTTGCTGTAAGTTTCTGGTAAAATCCCCAACAGGAATATTTCAGGTTTCAAGTCAATATGTTGTTGTATCATCTTTTCCAACCACGTATGTATTTTTGTCCAATATTTCTTAGCTTCTACGCATGTCCACCACTGTTCCCTCTAAGGTGCGCGGCCGCGCGGCCGCGCACGTCACAGGGAATCGCCGCGCAGCAGTTTTGAACTGCCGCGCAGCGATTTCCCATGTCAGAGGGAACGTTGCTGCGCGGCCGCGCACGTGACAGGGAATCGCTGCGCAGCAGTTTCAAACTGCCGCGCAGCGATTTCCCTTGTTAGAGGGAACGTTGATGTCCACCACATATGATAATATGAGCCAGGTGTCTGATGACATTTCCAACATTTAGCTGACTTATCTTTAAACATCTTTGCCAATCTTGCCGGTGAAAAGTGCCATCTATAAAACATCTTATACAGATTTTCTTTATATGCAGTTGACATTGTTAATTTATAATTTCTATGCCATAATTGCTGCCATTTTGCTAGTTCTATCGTACAACCAAAAAATTTTGCCCAAGCTATCATTGTTTCCTTCACTTGTTCTTCTAATTTAATGCTCAATAAATAGCTATACAGGGTTTTTTTTATCACCCTCTCTTCTATTCCTGTTAATATCTAATTCTGTCAATACCATATAAAAAACAGAATTATTTCAATATTCTAAGCCTCACTCTTTCTCCACCCGTTTTCATTAACTGGACTCAAATGCTTTGAGGGGCAATATATATGTTGGAATGGGATTCAGTGAGAAATGTTGGATAGGTGTGGGATTAAATCACAGCATAACTGGCTGGAGAATTCTGGGAGTTGAAGTCCACAAGTCTTAAAGTTGCCAAGTTTGGGGACCCTTGGATTAAATGATCATTTGGCATGCTTGTGGAACTTAGTTTACTAATACTTACTGATCAGGGCACAGTACTGCCTAAGGCCCAAATGGAAGTTGGTAGGTAGTCATTGGAAGGAACATATTTCTAAGAAAATGATTTAAAAATAATCAGACATCCCATGAGTCATATAACTCCTAAGTCTCCCACTATGCTCTGATGGAAATTGAGAGTCATCTTCTCTACCACAGCACCAGGGTGGTACATATTTTATGTTTTAGTTGTTTTTAAACTGGAAACTAGTCTTGGAAAGAAAGGGAGGATTTTCTATGAATGGCTCACTGATATTCAACGTTGTTATTCATTATGTATGCACAGGAAGAAAAGTCATTACAGAGGAAACCGATCCACAACTTTTTAATTTCAGCAAGTTTAAGAAGGGTAAAAAAGCCTGTATGCCATTTGAAAAATGGAATGCATTGAATTTCCAATTATACATAAATTGCTTTTATGTGGTTCTGTTGGTTATGGTTTCTGACTTCCAGAAGAAATTAATGGCGATTCATTGCCCTTCCCCTTTATGTAACAGAGCAAGATCCAAAATTAAAACCTATAATTAATAGTGTCCATGCCAACACAATGTATATATTTTTCCAGTAATACAAAATGAGGTAATCTCTAAGACGAGAGCATGATAATTGAGTATAGAAATATATAAAAAAGAAATATATTAAGTATATAGAAATACTGTTTGTGCTTGTTTCATGTTACTTTGTTAAGATGAATGAATCTGTTGAAAACCTTTGCATTTGATATAAATTTATCAATCTAATCACTAGTGCTATTCAAATTTTTGGGTTCAGTTTTTATTGGTCTTTGTATAAAGGGATGATGCAAACATGATGCCAGAAAAATCTTATAGCGTTCTCTACTTTCGGGATGTTTTATGACAGTACATGCCTTATTCCAAATAGCATCTGGTCAGAGATCTATTTGAAGTGTTCTGTTGTTACAATTTTAATATTTATCTAACATTTGAAAAAGACGTATTAGCAGCTTTATGTAAGGGCAGTACATCATATGAAATCAACTAGATGCTGTTCTTATTACTTTGGCCAGTTGCTACCAATGTGTTTAGTGCTTTTTCTACAAGCCTTCACTCTGGAAAGCCTTACACGGGCATTGTGTAGCAACGGGAATGTGTTGGATTATGATTCTGCAAGTTATGTACCTAGCTTGTTGACCTTGCTTCCTTACATAGTTCTAATATTCCAGAGATGATTTACAATACCAGTGTTTATTGAAAACTTAAGCAAGACTGTATATATTATGGGAAATGTACTGGGCATTATTTCTGTGACTTTATTTATCAAAAGCCTCATCCGAATGGTGTTTAGATTTACTTTTGCTATTATTGGGAACTCAGACTTTTCATTGGTTGCTTCGTCTTTCTAAGTTTCTGTTGGATTGCTTCAGAACAGTCAGAAACAAGAAATATATCTGAATTCCCACTTAGTCTCTAGAAGCAGGAAACTGAAAAGGTCCAAGAACAGGCATTCAACTCCTGAAATCAGATTGCATATTACAGGAAGAAAGCGCTTGAGTTTTTTGTTAGAAAGCTACAAGCCTTTTTATTCTTCTGTGGGGTAACTTAATTGTTCAGGAAGTTAGGGATACAGAGGAAAGGTGTGATCTGAGTCTGTTTGTATGAAGAGGAAAAGAGAGAAAAGCAGCCAGAACTTCTATTGTATAATACTTTGAGGAAGCAGAGTTAAGATCAGTATTGCTGTGCATGGTACCATATTATGCCTGTGGCAGAAAACCTCCACAGGATTAGCTGTTACTAAATATTCTTGAGCTCTGGCATGATCTCTTTTTATGTGCTGTGCATTTTCAGAGGGGTCTTTTTTTGTCACAAGTAAGCATTTATATTAATATTTTTACTACTAACCACGCATGTATGTCTTTATGGTGTGTCTTCATATATTGGACTCTAAAATAGGCATAGTGCAATTGTGGTACCTCATTTCATAACAGCTGAAGCTCCATGGTTTCTTGTCTATATGTAGGGCCCAGAAACATTAGAATGTTTCTGAGCCCTACATACCGTATTTTTCGGACTATAAGACGCACCTTTCCCCCCCTAAAAGAGGGAGGAAATGTTGGTGCATCTTATACACCGAATACAGCCATTTGTGGCCTCCCGAAGCCCTACCCCCGCATCCCATTTTTGCAAAAAACGGGGTGCACAGAGGGTTTGGGAGGCCTGCAGAGTGCTTCTGGGGGCTGGGGGAGGGAAAAATGCCCCCGTTTTTGAAAAAAATGGCCCATTTTCCGCAAAAACGGGGCATTTTTGCCTTCCCCCAGCCCCCAGAGGCACTCTGCAGGCCTCCCAAACCCTCTGCGTGCCCCATTTTTCGCAAAAATGGGCCCATTTTTCACCTGTTTTTGAGAAAAATGGGGCGCACAGAGGGCTTGGGAGACCTGCAGAGTGCTCCTGGGCGGCGGGGAGAACAAAAACTTTTTTTTCTTACTTACCTCTTTGAAATCTTGGTGCGTCTTATACACCGGTGCGTCTTATAGTCCGAAAAATACGGTATATTCTAAAGGCCTTTTGAGAATATAGAAATAACGAATGGCAATAACCCAGTGATTTTTGGGTAAGAAAAAGAATAAGAGTAAGAAAAAGAATAAAGGAAAAAAAATCTCAGAAAAATAAAGGGCATTCTGGAGGCTAGACTGGGTGCTGGGAATAACCTTCAAAGATTGCTTTCTATGCAGTGAGTATTTATCACCGATTCTATAAAACAAGTTTTTGAAATTTCAGCTATTCCCACCTCCCCTGGTGGTGGAATGAAAAATCAGCATATGCACATTACATCACATCTTCCATTCTCAGATTTTGGGGTTACTGTTAATTGCATTTGATACATTTTTGTGAATCCTAGTGCAAAGTATCAGTCATGTATTATTCAAATTGGTTGTCCTAAGAGCATTCATTTGGCAAAGACCACTGAATTTAAATTCATCTAAATTTGTAAGCCCACTTGTTTAAGCGAAGAGAAAAGAATGAGGCTTCTTAAGTAAAATATCAGTGATCGGTATAATTCCGCATTTATTTTCTTTTAATAAGTGTGTTGAAATCTGTTCAGAAAACAGTCTGGAAATCATTTTATGCAAATTGGGGTTTTCTCAACCACCCCAGTTAGGCAAAAAGATGTAAAAAGAATGGTTTGCAAAGAATTAATTACAAAATATATTGAAATCATTGTTATATTGCAATTTCCAATTTATGAGAATTTTTAACTGTAGTAACATTTTCCTTATTGCCCCATTACCTTTATTATTTATTTATTTATTTATTGTATTTCTATGCCGCCCAACTCCCAAAGGACTCTGGGCGGCTTACAACAATGAAAAGATGTACTAAAATATCTAAAATATAAAGGTAGTTTTAGCTGTTTTAACATACTACAGTTTTTCCCCCCATGGTAAATTTCTGATAAATTTGGTAGATTTCATGGTAAATTTGAGAGCCAGTTTGGTGCAGTGATTAAGGCATCAGACTACAAACCAAGAGACCATGAGTCCTAGTGCCGCCTTAAACATAACGCCAACTGAGAGTCACTCACTTTCTCTCAGCCTTAGGAAGAAGGCAATGGCAAGCCACTTCCGAAAAGCCTTGCCAAGGAAACTGCAGGGACCTGTCCAGGCAGTTGCCTGGAGACAAGATTGACTCAAAGGCACCAAATAAATACATTTCTTTTATTTGATTAATATTTTTTCAATCCATCAGAAAGATGGTTCTACATATACAAATCCATATTTTTTCATTCTTAACACAGTAAAAAAGAATGTCATTAAGAAAATACTGACTGAGCAAGTTTCCAAGAATAATAAAAATACTCAAGCTAATTATAATCTACTATCGTTTGGAGTATATGAAAGGCCAAATTTGATGATGTACTTGGAGGACACTCTCTATTTCTGCTGCTAGAGAGATTGGGTGTTAATTTAGATAGACTTTTTGTTCTTATTTTTTGGGGGGGAAATACCCCCAAAGTCCAAAGCTATTATTTACTTCGGCATTGAAATAGAAATTATTTGATTAATAGGGAAAAAGTGTTCTAAGTAGCATGATTAGAAGAGATGGTGGCATTTCATAGAAATCTGTTATGCATAGTGTAGTTCACATTGACACAGATTAACTACAGCATTTTTTTTTTAAATTATTATTTCAGTAGAGAGCATGACCATTAGGCTGCTTCTTCACTAAGTCAAATAACTTCTGAGAAAGATATTATTTGAGATGGTAAGTCTAGAGCAGGGTAACTCAAGGCCAGCAGGCTGGATCCAGCCCGTGGGGTGCTTAGATCTGGCCCGTGGAGCCGTCCTGGAAACAGTGAAGGACCGGCCCGCGATGCCTCTGCCAGCAAAAACTGAGCTCGGGAGGGCTGTGTGCCGCCCTCCCAGGCTCCATTTCCGGCTGTGATGGCCTCCTGCCGCCCTCTGCCAGCGAAAATGGAGCTCGAGCTCCGTTTTCGCTGGCAGAGGGAGGCAGGAGGCCGTCGCAGCCGAAAACGGAGTTCGTGAGCCTGTTTTCGCTGGCAGAGCACTTGGGCCACCACAGATGCCCCCGACACGAGTGACGTCAACCTGGTCTAGAGTAAAACAAAACTTCAGAGAATTTGAATGGCTGGGAATACCAGCACAAAGTAGTTGTTTTACTATCATGTTGACCTTATAAAAATGACAATGGATTATGCTTGGAAGCAGAATTTGGTCACGTATGTAGGTTTAATACAAAATATATTGGCTTAATCAGATCTGAATATGTTAACATTTCATAATGTCTTGCCTTAAGCTAATTCGAAAGTTGCAATGGAAAAGATAGAGTATTTGATCCTTGACACTTATAGTCAGTTGTTTAGAGGAAGAAAAGTTTGGAATGCAGGATGTATTTCAGGCCTATACTTGGTTATTAAACTTGTTTATTCAGCTTTCTACAAATATGCTTAACCCTTGGTTGCAGAGACAAGAATGGCAAGGAGTACATTTGCAGAAGCTGCTGCACACTTCGAGAAACTGATTTACAACAGTGGTTTCTCCTTGTTTAGAACATACTTAGAATATTTAAGGAGCTGTTTGTAAGACTGTTGAAGATCTTTTCTTGTTGCCCATCTGAGTTTTATATATGTTCATATTATTCTGGTATTGAAAGGTTTGCATGGATTGGCATCTTTTTCCAGGTTTGATGCAAGATATTAATTTTAATATTTAAATAGCCTTTACACAAGAGATGATCAACCTACTTTTGGTTTGGGACTATACTTCTTTCTAGTCAATTTTTGAGGCTGCAGAAGGTATAGCTGTGATGAAGTGAAATAAGGGGATGAAGTCTTTTGGTCCATGTAGGAAGGGATATAAACAAAATTTATATTGTTGGTATATTTATTTTCTTAAAATAATCTTTGGAAAAAAATATCTCTGAAAATTGGTAATTTCTTGCCCAATGTTAGGGATGGCAGGAATGGTAAAATTCATTGCGAGAGGATGATTTCAGCACCAGAGCTGCAAGCGAGCCACTTCTACTCTAAAGCTGTGGGTATTTAAGGTGCTACCTGGTACAATGTTTACTTTTATTTATGTTATTTTATTTAGCAAATTTATATGGTTTCCTATCTCATTAACTGACCCAGGGCAATGTACAACAATGTATTATGCTAAGTTATTGAGATCTAAAGTGGTCCTTTTGAGAGTGTCACCACATTTAGATATCTGTTTGTTAGGTTCTAAAGTTATTCCTAGAAATAGGAATGTGCCGAGTTTGGAGCTTTGATTAATATTAGGAAAATATGTTAATACATATCATAAAAATAGTTTTTTTTTAATTTTCTAGTGTTTTTTAATTAGTACCACTGCATTTAATACATTTCCTTGAATAATACTTTAATCTTTTCTTTATATTAATTTTATTAAAGACTTTCTAACGGACCGGACACAAACAGTGAGGGCTGGGTCTTTCATATCCTCCTCCCTGAAGCTCAGCACTGGCTCTCCTCAGGGCTGTGTGCTCAGTCCATACCTGTATTCATTGTACACATATGATTGTGTATCTTCCGACCCATCCACTGTGATCATCAAGTTTGCAGATGATACCACCATATTGGGCCTCATTACAGGTGGAGACGAAGCAGCATACAGGGGGGAGGTTCAAAAATTATCCACATGGTGCTCAGAAAACAACCTGCACCTGAACATCAGCAAGACAAAGGAGAATGGTGCTGGAATTCTGGAAGAAGAGAGAGGAACCTGCCCCACTTTACACCGAGGGGAGCTGTGTGGAAAGAGTCCCCTACTTCAAATTCCGGGAGTCCATCTTAGCAAAGATCTCACCTGGAAAAACAACACAACCCAGGTGGCCAGGAAGGCCCAACAGAGACTCCACTTCCTTAGGGTCTTGCAAAAGAACAAGGTAGAACAACAACTGATGACCTCCTTTTACCGGTCCACAATAGAAAGTGTCCTCACCTATTGCATTACGATACGGTATGCTGGCTTGACAACCGCGGATAGAAAGACACCACAGAGGGTGATGAGCACGGCACAAAACATCATGGGCTGTCCCCTGACATCACTAGACGAAATTGCTAGGACTCGCTGTCTTAGAAAAGTGAGGAAAATCCTCAGGGACGGCTCACACCCTGGTCAGCACTTCCTTACTCTCCTACCATCAGGTAGGAGATATAGAAGCATAGCCAGTCATACGAACAGGCTGAAGAACAGCTTTTATCCATGGGCTGTCAGACTCCTGAATGCAACATAACATCGTAAGTATGCAGTATGATAGACTTGCAGGGCCGGTGCAACATGTTCATATTGGTGCAATATATTGTAATGTAATGTTATGCACATATATGTATAGAGGATTGTGTGTTGTTAGTATGATTTATTGGGTTAGGGGGTTTTCTTTGTGAGTTATTGATATTTATGTTGGGGGGGTGCACTAAGGGAGGCTCAGCCAATCTCATTGTACACATGTGCATTGACAATAAAGGATGAATTGAATTGATTGAATTATTATCAAACACATGCAGCATTCTTTGGAGAACTGCAACTTTTCAGGAGTTCCACAGTTTATATGGGCATTATCATGGAGACAGGTCACTGGAGAAAGAAAGTATTTCAGCGATATAATGATGATTTTATACATGTATGCAAGCTAAGGAGAAGATTCTACCCCATACAATTTCTGTTGGACTCTTCAGTGCTCCATTGGTAGCAGAATCAGTTCTGTTATCATGCTTCACCCAAATCAATACTGGATCTAGCCAGGGATTCTAGCACATCCCTGGAAAGGAAACCAGATCCTGCAGACTTTAGCATTTAAGTCTCTATATAGCAATCCCCAGCTTCAAATTGTATGTCTCTCTTGGCCTTACATTGTAATATAAGAACTCCTTGTTTCTCAATGTCACTACGTTCATTTTAATTTGTCAGCAGGACTCTTATTCTGAAATTCCAAACCATTACCAGCAGCGCAGCATGAATACCTGCGTGAGATGATGTGCCTTAATTGATGTTTTGATGGATAACTGATATTCGCCCTACTGACAAAGAAGGGGTTTGTCACTACGTTCATTTTAATTTGTCAGCAGGACTCTTATTCTGAAATGACACTGTATACTGATATGAAGTTCTCATGTGATACCTGTACTGCGCATGTGTTATTCTTTCTTTTGTTCTTTTTGTTCTTCACCATGTAGACACAGACTTAGGTGTTCTTATTTTTGTTATGCAAATATATTACTTTTATTCTTTCCTGGACTCCGGTCTTATTATTGAGAATTGAGAGCAGGGAAACAAGATCATGTCACCTCTAATTATTTTTCTCCGCAACACTCAACAGCAAAAGTGGTTGATCCTTGTGTACAGGAATGGACAGGTTGGACTTCGGTCCTTTGCTTCCGAGTGTGTTAGCTTTCGTTGTCACACCCACCTTCCTTCTTGCCTGAAGTGGGTGTCAAAAATTTCTTTCCAGTTGACTACATGTGATTACATAATAACATCTAGAGCAAGGGTGTCAAACTCGCGGTGTCACGCCGTCACGTGATGTATCGCGATGTTTTTTCCTTTCATGGAGCTGGGGTGGGTATGGCCTGCGCGTGACGCATCCGGCCCATGGGCCGCCAGTTTAACACCCCTGATCTAGAGTGTGGGGTTTAAGATGCATTTAGTTATCTTCAGGATCTGATAAGGGATTGAATAGGGAGAGGGGAAGGAGTTGGAGCTATCCAGACCATGAGAGGAGAGAATCTGAGTTTCTGAAAAGCTAGAGCTAGCTAGACTAAAGCTAGATAGGACAAGCTTTAGCATGGTCCCTATTGCTTCTTAATCATAGCATTTTTTTTTTTTAGCAAAAGGAGGTTTCTTAGTGTATGTAAGCATATTCTTACAATTAGAAATTGTTCTTCTGCAAGCATCCTATGTAAAAACAAAACAAAACAAAACAACAACAACAAACCAAAAATACCAGCAACAATTTCAAATTGAACATACAGGAGAAATCCCCCCCCCCATTACTGCTTCTGGTCACACAAAAACAGGAAATCTAATAAAGTTAACTTAATATATAGTCTTGAACGGTCAACTTTTTAAAAAATCTGCTTGAACAAGAGTAACTTGAAAGTCAAACTGCATCCTTTGCTGTACTTTCTCTATTTTTCTGGGATGGTATTCCAGCAACCTTGAATTCTTTTACACAATCTTACATTTTTTCATATTTATTCCATATATATTCCATTTAACCTATTTCTTCTATCTTTATGTGTTTGTCTATTAATACACCTCAAAATTAAGAGTTTTTCCCCCCCTTCCCTATCCCCTCATCTCTTTCAAGTTCTACAATAAGAACCTGGTATTTGCTGACATTTCCAACATTTTGCTGATTTGTCTTTAAACATTTTTGATAATTTTTCTGGTAAAAAGGGAGGAGATGAGAAAGAAGAAGGAAGAAAGGAAGAGGAGGAGAGAAGAGAACAGGGGAGAAGAGAGTTAGGAGAGAGGGTAGGAGGGGAAGTAGGGAAGAGGAGAAGGAGAGAGGGAAGGGAAGTAGGTTTAGAAGGAGAAGGAGGAAGGGAAGGGAAGAAGAAAGGAAAGGAAGGGCTGTATGAGATAGGAAGGGAGGATGGTAAAAATGCAACCTTGAATTAAAGCAATAAGATAAATCTTCTTTTTTATATTTTTCTGGTAAAATTCCTAATAAAAAAATTTCTGGATTTAAATCTGGCTTTTCCTCCACTGAAATGATAAATATGTGAAATGTCTGTATGGAATTAAAATAAAAATTTTTATTAAAAAAAGTCAAACTGCAGAGCAGATCTAAATATTTATACTACTCTGGACCCTTTCTTCGCCCCATCCTGCTCTAAGGAAATCACATAAGGATCAAGATTTTGGACTTCTGGGGGCGGGGGGAATGGCCAACTGAAGATGGCTTTGCTGAGGGGAGAGCTGATGATTATGGTGGAATGAAAAGTCAGTGATGGACCATTGCTTCCAGCTCTTCAGGATTCATCTCTTGCAAGGAGAAGACTTGTGATTGTCCACAAATGCTCCACACAGTTGCTCCTTGTGAGGAGACCACAAGACAACTCCCTGGTGCGTTTAGAGCCTTGCAAGACAAGGGAATGGCACCTTTTGCCTAAACTGTAGTTGGCGCCTTTATGGACGCAGGATTCATATGCTTGCTTCCTTAATCATTTTTGGAAATAGCTTATTAACTGCTTTTCAGCTATTAGGAACTTGGAACAAGAATTTTTTTTACAGCACTGGGTGAATTTCCTTCAATTCTTCCTAAAATAATTTTTAACACGACTCACATTTTATTTTTGAATAAACAGCAAAAGGGTGATTGTAACACTGATTTTGGAAGATTACAAATAGACTAGGAGTCCAGATGGAGCGAAGGTTTTGAAATTATAAGAATCCTTCACATGGGAAATGCTATTGTTTTGAATTATTTTAAAAAATTGATATAGGTCTTTGAAGATTGGACACTAGAGGGAACCAGAAAGAACTATAGATTCCAGGAGAAAAAACACTTGCATTACTAATAAGAATGGGGCAAAATACCATTGGACATAGTGGAGGATATTTGTGAACAATGGATCCAGGAGTTAGGAGTGCCTGTCAGTATAGACAGACTGTATTTAAAAGATGTTATGGAAAAGGAACAAGCTTTCCCAGATATGCCTGAGACTGCTCTGAAAGTGGATTTAAAAATGACAGACTGCAAGAACAATATGGAAATAAGATATTACGGTAGGATGAGCCCAAAGGAGGGGTCAAATGCATCATCAGTCATGAGTCCTTTTGCATCCACAAGAGATCTAGCCCAACTCACCTTGAATTCCTTTCACTCTTATCTAACCACAATTTGCTTTTTGCAGTATTTAATTGCAGTATCTCATTTATCCAAATAAAAAAGAAACTTTAATTGGGTTGATTCTTAATCTTTACGTTCATAGTTTATGCAAAGCCGTGTACAAAAAACAAGGTGTATTTAGCAAACTGCTCATTTTGATAAAGTGCAATGGATGAGTGAGAAGGGAAAAAGAAACAAATGCAGAATACCTGGGAGGAGGTGTTCCTAAAGTTGAAGACTGACAAGTCCAGCTGCTAAATGTTGGTAGGCCAAAGAGACAACCACAATGTAGTCTACTGATGGACATCACTGGTAAATGTGGGTAACCCAAAGAGGTGACCCCAGAATATAACTACTGACAAAGTAGTTAAATCTGGAAAAAAATATTTCCAGACTACAAGGTTGACTAATTATGTCGATTTAGTACTACTATGTAGTAGACTATTAACTATTAACTATGACTAACAGACTCATAGTTAATATAGGATATGTAGAAAAAAGGTTTACTACAGGATGACTCTAGTAGAAATAAGAAGAGAGAGATTGTATTAAAGACAATCCAGCTCCAAGTAATACATGTCAAGGCCATATAGGAACCTTGCCAAAACAGTGGCTGGGTAAGTGGAAGAGAAAACATAAAAACAAATCTTCATAATTTACAATTTTATTCATAATTGATGCTTGTAGTTTCGAATAGTGAGGGTTTTTTTTAGGAATGATTGAAATATTCCAGATCATACCCCAGTTAAAATGTATATATTATGTCATCTCATGTCAAATGCAGCTTCTTGAAAAGTTAGTTTGGATTAGGAATACTTAATCTCTTTGGGATCAGTAGGCATATTTCACTGACAAAACTAACATTTTACGAAGACAAACAATGAGGTTGTTCCCTGGTCTTTAAAGTCCCTTGTGATCTTCTAATTATCTCCAATTTACTTTTGTTTTCTGTCTGGGTGGGTGGGTACTCTTCCAGGCAGAGCATTCAATTGCAGCTACTCATCACATCTAGTTTTCTTATAAGCTATACAACATTTGTGGTCCAGAAACCTCTTGTAAATAAATATGGTACACAATGGTAGATAGTTAGATATAGATAGATAGATAGACATAGATGATAGATAGATAGATAGATAGATAGATAGATAGATAGATAGATAGATAGATAGATAGATGATAGATAGATAAAATAGATAGATAGATAGATAGATAGATAGATAGATAGATGATAGATAGATGATAGATAGATGATAGATAAATGATAGAGTTGATGAGGCATCCAAGACAGCATTTGCAAGCACACTGGGAAAGAAGATGGGATCTATGCAGTAAGTCAACTGAAGATCAATAAAATCAGGCATCTTCCTTGTTAATACACTATCTACCGTCTACTATATATATAGCAATAGCTTACATGAATGCTACATGGGAGAGGATTGCAACTATCCAGGAAAAGTGGAATATTCCATGCTTTGCTTATTGCTATCTTTCAGGAATTTAGAGATGTATCTGATAATCAACTATGTATGGAACTCATTAAGAACTCTTGCAGATTCAATCCTTTTGTCCTTTCAGCTTTTGTATGTACTTATTTTCTCCAAGTTAAAGTTTAACAGTAATTTATTCAACTAAGCGTGGGTGGTACAAAATCACATTTTCCAAGGGTCCAGAAATGGAAAACCATAATGACATAAAACCAACTTTACCACAATTACCATACCAACAAGGGTGGACCATCACCGTATAATTTTGAAAGTTAGAATAGTGTGATATATGCATGCAGAGTATTATAATTACTTGGGAAAGCTGAATTACTGTAATTAAGCATTAACGTAACTGCTGTATATTCATTCAGAAATAAAGACCTTCCACAAGTGAACACAGTTGAAACATTAGTCTGCTTACTATATATTGAGCTCATTAAAATCAATAAAATATCTAGAAGTTTATGAAAAAATCATAAAGGATATGAGCAAAAAAAAAGCGCTACCTTTTAGGAAGAAATCTGCAAGTTACTGTCTGCCTTTGGAAACATTATTATCTACCCCTCCAACCCCCTTGCCTGCTTTGCCCATGCATTTCAGTAGAACTACACTTCAGACCACAACATTCTAAATAATTATGACACTTTTAATTTCCTCTCTTCCAGCTACAACTTGAATTTCACCACACTGCTTGCTTTAAGAAATCCTCAAGAACATAACATCCGTAAATGGAAAGACCACATGTTTTCTTGGCAATTTACCCAGTAACAATGCACTATTTTACTTCTGGGCACTTAACTAGGCACAGGTTCATCCCTCCCTTTAGCTTGGCCCTTTAGTAATAGCCAAAGTTGAAATCAACAAGTTTACCTTGATGCGCGCTGTAATCTCATCTGTCTAGAGAACATTCACTTGCAAATCAGTCTTCTCTCTTTTAACTCCACCCCCCCCCATTACTTTTTTGTGTGACATGACAGACGTTGTTATTAAAAGCATATAGGTTGCAAAGGCAGCTTAACTCTGAGCAAAAACTGACTCCAAAAGAGACAGACAGAAAGAGGTCAGAGCATGAATTGCGTAGTTCTGGAAAAATCTTAAAAGGGGGGATATTGTTCACAAGTTGGCTTCAGTGAAAGCTTTATAAATTAGAAAAAGGTGGACATACCTGTTATTCCCACACAAGGGATGGAGACACGTGTGATGCTGCAGATGGCAGTGAGGGAGCCAAATCCCATGGCTGAAGTGTAACAGGAAACCTTGTAGGGAAACACAAGCTGAAGCTGGAATAGAAGTCCTGTTGCTCACAAGACTCTGCTGCTGCTTCTGGTCCCCTTCTGTATCAGCAGCCGCTGCAATTGAACCAGGCATTTCCTGTTTGTTGTCCAAGTCCCCCCCCCCAACACATGAAGATGAATGGTTCCCTCCTCTAATAAGCCCCCCTCCTTCCGTTGTCCCAAGTAAGCTCTGAGCCTTTGAAACCCCCATGCGGCAAGAGCTCAAAGTCAGGAGACATGTACAAATAAAGTCAGATATTTAACAGCCAGTGTTTAGGCTCAAGTCTGCAGGCTAGCAAAGCAAACCTTAAAGGGATATCTGCATGCTTATAATTAATGGGCATCTTTAGCTACTAGGCAACCTCTGCAAATATAGTTAAAAGGCAAGTTTGGGAACCCCGCCTTTTTTTTTTTTTGCTTCAGACTTCCTCTTTTTTTTTAAATTGCATTTCTAAATGTTCTTTTTCTCAAGAAACAAAGCTGTACTATATGAGTAAAGTGTGTTAAAACTTCAAGATGCATTCAAATGTCAGACTGCCCTTGGTTGGTTGAATTTTATTCCACTTACATCATTCTTTAAAAATGTCCCTGTTTAACCTAAAGCAAGTCTTTGTGCAAGAGTTGTGGGTGGGGTTGACTTCATGAACATTTTCTCAAGACTCTAATTTTGCAGGGTGATAACTGCAGTTTTGGTGTGCTTTGTATTTAGGATGAGTAGACCTTAGTCTAAGCTGGCTGGGCAGTTCTGGGAGTTGAAGTCTGGACATCTTCGAGTTGCTAAGGTTGACAAACGCTGCCATAGTTCATTTTCAGGTTGGTATAAATTGCTTTATTTTCTCTTCTCATCCAGTCCTCAATCCAGTCACTACCTTTCCCTCTCAGTTAACCAATCAATAGTTGGGAAAAATAGTGGCAAGATAAAATGACACACCAAATAACGAAAATATTCTAGATTTTTATTTCCTATTCTGAACGGAGGAAGGGAAATGGCCAGAAATACAGGTAGTCCTCAATGTACAAACTTAATTGAGCCCAACATTTCTGTTGCTAAGCGAAACATTAAGTGAATTTGCCCCATTTTGTGACCTTTCTTGCCACAGTTGTTAAGTAATCACTGCAGTTGTTAATAACACAGTTAAGTAAATCTGGTTTCCCCATTGACTTTGCTTGTCAGAAGCTCACAAAATGTGAAAACCTGACCCCAGGACACTGCAACAATCATAAATATGAGTCAGTTGCCAAGCGTCTGAATTTTGATCACATGATCATGGGGATGCTGCAACTGTTGTAACTGTGAAAAATGGTCATAAGTCACTTTTTCCAGTGCCTTGTAACTTTGACAGATCACTAAATGAACTGTTGTAAGTCAAGGACCACCTGTATTTGACTTATACAGCAAGAAGTTTGTGAGTATCCAAAGAGATTCCTTCCATCCAATTTTTCACTCAGTTATCTAAATTTAAATCAAGTCAGACTTATAGAAGGGCATGCTTGTTGAAAGAGACCTTTGTTTATAAATTAGTGTAGTGAAATCACAAGTATATTTTGATGAACATGCAGGAAGTCCTTGACACGTGAACATAATGGAATTTGCCCATTACAGTTACAAGTTGGGAAGGTTGTTACATGAGATGTCCATGTGATCATCTCATTTAATGACCCCCACCCTTGCTCTCCCCGATGTCATTACGTGGAGCACAGGGTCCCTCAGGGGTTGGGGTGGCCCTGGGAGGTCTAGCGCAGGCTCAGGTTCACCTGCCCTGGACCTCCCAAGGCCTCCCCCATCCCCGGAAGCACCCCATGCTCTGTTTCCCACACCTCGGGACCCCGCAGGCCTGAGGCTTGGTTTTCCCTTCCCACCGGATCCGTGCAGACCTTACAACTTTTGAAACCAGTTGTAAGTCAAGGAGTATTTGTATTATTCCACTTAGAAGTAGGATGCCCACACAAGCACTGGTGAGTAGCTCATTCACAAGTACAATTCAACAATCTGCAGTGCAGAACTTTTACAGACGTCAAGCTCTAGTACACACAAAGGCTTCTCTTCTGAATTCAAGCCCTGATAGATTATTTATTTATTTATTTATTT
>QLTV01000965.1:2692094-2725334 GCA_003457575.1 Thermophis baileyi | reverse complement strand
AGGGGGGAGCTAGTTCCAGAGAGCCGGGGCAGCCACGGAGAAGGCCCTTCCCCGCGGGCCCGCCAGCCGGCACTGTTTAGCTGATGGGACCTGGAGGAGACCAACTCTGTGGGATCTTACCGGTCGCTGGGAGCTATGTGGTAGGAGGCGGTC
Organism: Thermophis baileyi; assembly: GCA_003457575.1. NCBI lineage: Eukaryota > Metazoa > Chordata > Lepidosauria > Squamata > Dipsadidae > Thermophis > Thermophis baileyi. Next base: position 2,725,181 of record QLTV01000965.1, on the reverse strand, counting down.
TCGAAGATAACCTGGCCCTGAGCCATGTAGGGCTTTAAAGGTAATAACCAACACCTTGAATTGTGCCCGGAGACCAATAGGGAGCCAGTGCAGCTCGCAGAGAATCAGTGTAATATGGGTGTACCTAGGTGCACCCATGACAGCTCGCGCAGCCGCATTCTGGACCAACTGTAGTCTCCGAATACTCTTCAAGGGTAGCCCCATGTAGAGCGCGTTGCAATAATCTAACCGTGAGGTGACAAAGGCATGAGTGACTGTGAGGAGAGCCTCTTGATCCAAGTAGGGTCGCAATTAGGGGTTAGGTTGCTAAACACCTGCATACACAGCTATACACGCAAAGGCTTCCCAGATGCAAACGTTGTATGAAATTTGTGGATGACTAAAGTCCTAGTGTGATGTTAGAAGAAGCAGGGGCCATTTAACACTGCTTGTGTGGTAAATTCTAAGTATGCCTTATTTGTTGGGGGAAACAAAGAAATGATTGATTGTATTGGGCTGCTAAAGACTTACTCTGCTTATAAACATTTATTGTCATTGCACAACTAGAAGCTGATATTAGTTGGCCTGTCATGTTTAAATGATTTGAGGTTTTCCTATACTATTTTTGATGATAGCTGGAGAACTAATGTTTTTGGTAGCTTGGAATCCCCCGTGTAAATTGGAGAAGTCTCTATTTATTGTGGGAAAATAGAAAGGATAAAGAGCTGTAAAGTAGCTTCACTTGAATTTTTTCTCTTCCATTCAATCATGTACGATTCTCAGAGACTAACTGAACAAGTCCATGCAGGTGTCTTGACAAGGTTTTTCAGAAGTGGTTGTTTCCATTGCCTCCATCCTAGGGCTGAGATAAAGTGTCTGGCCCAAGGTCACCCAGCTGCCTTTACTCAACTGAATTGCCTGTTGTTATCTGCAGATTTTACCTCTAGCTACCAATTTTCAGACTATTGTAGGAATTTGTTTGCTATGTGTGCAAATATTTACAAGTAATGCATAATCTTTGAAGACAGACGATACACTAAATCTCCATTGTTCAAATGAGCTAACATATGGACACAAAAAAAGTATTCTAGACTTCTCATCTTTGAAGAAAGTATCGATTATAGAAAAGAAATTTAAGATGGAATATTATTTTCTTGAGGAGATGCTCTCTCTGTGTGAGCCAAAATGGAACAATAATAGGAAGCTTAAAAAAAAAAAAAACCACCTGAAAATTTTAGAAATAGAGAGAATTGTTGGCCTTTTCCCTGAACAGACAACTATACAATATGACAAAATCTGTCCCAAAGCTATTTGGAAAAGCATTAGGCAAAATGTTTGAAATCTAGCTTCTTCTGCACTACCTATCACATCCCAGTTACTGTTAAAGTGCTTTAAATCAGGGGTCCCCAACCCCTGGTCTGTGGACTGGCACTGGGCCGCGGCATGCCAGAAACTGGGCCGCGCAAACAAGTGAAGCCCCATCAGTGATATGAAAGCAGCATGTGAAACCACGCCCCCTCCAGTCCGCGGAAAAACCTCTCTCCACAGAACTGGTCCCTGATGCCCAAAAGGTTGTGAGCCTCTGCTTTAAATCATCAGCAAAACAATCAAAATTTCATATATGTTTTTAAGTGTTCTTTCAGTTTTCTTCCTTTGAAAAATATGCCAATCAACTAGTAAACAAATATTGGGATAATCTAGATCGGGGGTCTCCAACCTTGGCAACTTTAAGACTTGTGGACTTCAACTCCCAGAGTTGAAGCTGAGGAACTCTGGGAGTTGAAGTCCACAAGTCTTAAAGTTGCCAAGGTTGGAGACCCCTGATCTAGATTAGAATCATTAGCAGGTTTTACATTCTGAATGATTGATATGCTTGCTTTGGCAAGTAAGGTGCCTGGGTTGCAATTTTTGTGTGTGTCTTGATGAACTTTTTGCTTCCCATTTTTTTTCTAGTCTCTTTCTTTCCAAAGCTTAGATCTTACAGTTGTGCCTTTGATCTTACTAGTATGTTATGTTATTGTTTGTGAAACAGTGGGAGCTAAGATGACTTCTTGCTGTAACGGTACATACGAATGTAGTGCAAAGCAGATGGATCTCAAGTGTTTGAATAAACTTTGCCCACACCCTTCTGCTCTGGAGCTAGAAATTTGGCAAATAATTGAAAGTTTATGGAATTTTCCTCTTGTTCCTTTGAGGATAATAAAATGCATCTGCTAAGGATCACTAACACAAATTAACTGTAGTTACTATTTCTGTCTCGGATTTTATGAGAACATTTGAGCTACTTTTTCTATATTTCAGAAAGGGCCATTTTCAGCAAATTATAATATTTAACACTGTGTCTAACAGCATGCAAGAATTCATACCCTACATCTGTAGTAAAAATATATCTATTTAGTTAATCAAACTAATAGAGAGAAAATACATACATAGCAGAGGTAACAATGTAAGAAATTTATTTCCCCACCCCCCAAAAAAAGGGAAGGAAAGAAAATATCTTATGAACAAAGCAATACAAATTGAGCAAGTGCTATATTTCTACATGTTTATGTATGATTGTCAGATCAGTCCAAGGCAAGGAAAAGTGGTCATGGCTACTCTATTTACAATCTCTCTAAAAATCAAAAACTGGTGTCAAGCATTAATTTTGATTTTTTTAAAAAATCCTTCTGCAGAAATTTCCTCTATCCATTTTCTGAAAGCCTGTATGGTTATTTGATCTTGATTCTGCTGGGATAGCACAAAAGAACTTCAAGGGGGAAGACTGATAAAATAAATAAGAGTCAAGAACTAGCAGTTAAAGCAGGCTTGGCTGTATGACTGCTGTGCCTTTTTGTAATGAAGAAATAAATAAGTTCAAAAGTGGCATTGTTAAGTGGGGATGTTGTCTCACTCCGCATGTTATCACAGATAATAACCCTTTGTTTTCCTGTTTTCTGATAGTTGAGACGTACATTTTCGTAATTAAAATTGGCAGCCTATTTCACTATTCACATCCACGAAGTTTATTTCTGTGTAATGAATAAGAAGGAAATACAGAATACACTTCGCTTCAGTGTAAACTGTTATTCGGGGTATTCTTGTCTTTCAGAGAAATAACTACAGGATTATAGAGTTGGAATGGAGCACTGAGAGATCACTGATCAAACTCTGCTCAGCAGAAGGATCCACTATTTGTTCATTTTATTTTATTTGCATTTAGTGGATTCCCAAAGGCTCTGGGCAGTTGACAATCTTATCACTGAATATGAAGTAACACCTGCAATTAAAAATGACACTAAAATATGTGTAATAGCAATAACACATATACTTATATACCACTTCACAGTGCTTTACAGCCCTCTCTAAGCGGTTTACAGAGTCAGCATATTGCCCCCAACAATCTGGGTCCTCATTTTACCAACCTCAGAAGGATGGAAGGCTGAGTCAACCTTGAGCCTGGCGAGATTCGAACTGTTAAATTGCAGTCAGCAGGCAGTCAGCAGAAGTAGCCTGCTGTACTGCATTCTAACCACTGCGCCACCGCGGCTCTTAAAATAATAGTACAATATGGAAGTCATGTACAACCTCCACTTTCAGACATAATCTCTTCTCCACCAGTGCCAGATGGAACAGGTATGTCTTGGCTACTTTCCTAAAGCTTTAAGAGGACATTGCTGGCGAAATCTCCATAGGGAAGGAGTTACAAAGTATGGGAGTGGCAATAGGAAAATTCTGTTTCTGAGGCCCCATCAGACATCAGTCTTCTAAAAAGACCTGAAGGAAGGTGACTCTATTTGATCTGATTGAATGGGCAGATGAGTGAGAAAAGGCAAAAGAGAATCCACCATATCACAATTAGTTCCACTGGAGAATAATTCTCATTGTTTGGAAGGTTTTAAACATTCAACGAAAATCTGCTTTCCTGTAACTTAAACCCATTATTTTATGTCTTGTGCTTTGGAATAACCTTCTTCTGTGCACCAATCTTTCCAGTGTATGAAGAACGTTATCTTCATTGTCTTCATTTCAGATAAATACATTATTTTTGTTACTTTCTTCTTGTCTTGGATCTTTCCAGGTATGTTGACTTCAATTCTCCCAAATCTCAAAACATGGCCAGTTCTAAGAATTCTGACAATTGGTTCTCTTCCATTCTGGGTGAGTGGTTCCAACTGGTGTTGGTGGAGGAGAGTTCATGCCCTTGTGTGGTACCCCAGGGGTCAGCTCTTTTGCCTGGATATCATCTACATGAAAATACAGGGAGAAATCATACTTTGGGTAAGTTATCACCAGGATGCTAATGATACATGTATACATTTTCATCCCAGGCCAAAGAGGAAGTAAACTGGAAATCTTAACTCAGGACCCGGAAGCTGTGAGGAATTGAATGGGGAGTGTGGGGGGGGGGGAGACTCAAACTGAGACCCAAGATAATCATCGTACAGGATAATCATCGTACAGGAGTCCTTCCTGCTCCTTATGGATTGAGCTTCTCTTGAAAGAGAAATGAAGAATTTGGGGGATTCTCAGGATCTTATAATTCCTTTTAGTGCAACAGGTGGAAGTCATGTCCAGGAAAGCCTTCTGATGGTTTGGGCAGGTCTACTGGTTGTCATCCTTCCTGAATTGAAGACAGTGACTCATGCCCTCATTAAACTACTATAATTCAGTCTGCATGGGACTGCCAATGAAAAAGATTGATAAACTACAGATGGCACAGAATTCAGCTCTCTACAAAGAGTATTCATGAATAAACCCTATAATGCATATTTTAAGCTACCGGTATATTGATTGCCCATAAGCTTCTGGGCCCAATTTAAGGAGTGGTAATTGCTTATAAAGTTTTCTATGCTTTAGGTCCTCACTACCTTTGCAATTGTATGCTTCAGGTGGGATCTACTTACCAAATGTATGCTAACCAGGAGGGAGCACTGCAAAATGGTTCCTTAGTATTAGCCTCCTCAATTCTGGAACAGATTACTCATTTAGGTCAGGATGCCCCACACCACACTGTTAATATTTAAAAGGGTTGTAAAACCAGTTTTCTTCCACAGGAACTTTGATGTGGAGAGCTTTGATTAAACAGTGGTAGGATTTCTATTGTGATTTTAACTGATTATTGTTACAATGTTTTTTTTTTTTTATAATTAGAGCCGAGGTGGCGCAGTGGTTAGAGTGCAGCACTGCAGGCTACTTCAGCTGACTGCTAGCTGCAGTTCAGCGGTTCAAATCTCACTGGCTCAAGGTTGACTCAGCCTTCCATCCTTCCGAGGTGGGTAAAATGAGGACCCAGATTGTTGGGGGCAATATGCTGACTCTGTGAACCGCTTAGAGAGGGCTGTAAAGCACTATAAAGCGGTATATAAGTCTAAGTGCTATTGCTATAAGTGCTATAATTGCAAGCCATCTGGAGTCTTGCAAGTAGGTGGCATATAAATGACTGTATAAATAAATGCATCAATGGAAGTCCACACACCTGGAGGGCATTCAGCAAGAGAAATCTGGCCATCGTTAACTTCAATAAAGCTATCGGGGAAGACTGTACAGTGATTTTAACATACCCTTTCCTGGAAAATAGATGAAAAAAATTTATCTAATTGATGATTATCAGAACTGTGTCTGTTACTGTCATTAAGAAGTCATACATTGTTTTGATAGAGCAAGCAGACTATTTTAATAAAAATAGAATGCTATTTTCCCTTAGTTTTGGATTTACCTCAGGAGTGTTATGAGAATTCCCATGCCAGAGATACTCTTCAACAAAGTTCATGTATTAGGCAGTAGGAAATATACAATATAACTAGCAGACACTGTTCACACACAAGATTAGTGAAGGAAGTCAAAACATTCCAGTATTACTTTTGAATCAAAATAAGTTTTAGTGAACTTTGGGGAAGTTTTAACCTGAAAAACAGCCACATCCTTTTCCTGAGATTCAGGATGTCATAACTTCTTTTATTGAAATAGGCACAGAAAACGGATGGGACTTCTATAAAATTGTACTTGATATTCAGTATAAAGTTTGCATGAATGTATTTATGATCCTGGGATAACAATAAGTTTAGGACAGAGCTAATAAACTACTCCAGGCAGTTGTTGCAATGCAATTTACACTTGTTAAAACTGGGATTTGGCAGCCAAAGAAGACAGAAATCTGATTGCGTGAGGAAGGCTAATTATGGTCTCTGGGTTTTAGTTTGAGAAAACAGGCAATCATCTAACCCACCTTTTCCAATGATAGCATGTTAGAAAAAGGTTTTCTGGAAACTGAATTTGAAGTGATGGGGGAGGGGGACTTTTCTCACATTGCCCTAAGGATCCTATAAGCCAGAGATGAAGAACCAGCATTCTGGATGCTACATGCAGAATATTAGATACATGGATTTATTGGATCTTTCCAACCTGACACAGTTTGATGAATGGAAGAATGGATAAATGGAAGAATATCTTTTGTTGACAGCAAAAGAAAATGAAGCTTCCCCCCCTCCCCACAAGCCAAATTTTAATTTAGGATTACGGGAGCAAAGCAATCATAGGTTCCAATAAAGCTTGTGTGTAATCCCTGTTTCTATCAGCCACATCTTGTTTTCTTCATTTGGAGCTCAAGAAGCTGTTATAATGATATACCAGAATTGCTTCTATTCCAGCTGGTTGTGATGAAAAACAAAACCAAACTTTAAGAATCTAGTTGAACTCTAAATTTCCCTTTCCATTCCATTTTTCTTGTATGTCACAATTTTTACATTGCAAGTTTGAAAGTTGAGGCTATCTTAGTACTGGTATTTGCTAACCACTCTCGGATTCTTTTAGCTGAAGAGCAGTCTGATATAAAGCAGTTTTTCTCAGGCTGAGTGCCTTTCAGCACTCTGTTCAGTTTATCATTAGTGATGGGAGCAGCATATAAAACCAGTAAATAACGGGTGCCCAACAATTGAGGATATTTTATTGCCTGGTTGACAAATACCAAAAGAAGAGTTTCTTCTGTTTTATTTAATTCTCCAAGCCTTCCCTTCTGGATCAGATTTCATAAAAGTGTATTTTGCAAAATGATATTTCTGGTTAGATATTTTTTCAAATGCTCCTTTTGACAGTGAAATCCTAAATTGCTTACCTGAAGTTTAATGATCTGCTACATTATTTATTAAAGCCAGATGGAACAGGAAATTATAGTGTATCAAAAGAAAAACTTTTGGACATATATAATACAGGAAAATGTAAAACCATATTTAAAAACTATACATTTTTATCTTAAGATTATCAATTTATCATCTGTCCATCCGTCCATCCATCCATCCATCCATCCATCCATCCATCCATCCATCCATCTATCCATCTATCCATCTCTTCTTCCTATTGGAAGTGAGACTTGATTAACATAGATGGTTTCAGCTTGTTTTAGTGATTTTCATAAAGTTCTATCATTACAGTTATCTTTAATTTCCCTGGGGAAGTTCTATATTTCTTGAAACCACCATTTTGAATATGTCCTATGTATGAAATGTTTATATGCCAGTTATATCTCTTGACGCATTTAGGGGGAAATGAGGAGTCTGTAGCACTTTTACAAACAAAAATATTTTATTAAAAAGCATAAGCTTTGTGAACCACAATTCTATTTCATCAGATGCATGGAGTGTAATGATTTTAATATGATTGTAATTCAAAGCAAACTGACTCACTATAACAGGGAAGATTGTGATAAGGTGAATTAGGTGACTGCTTAATAAGTTATTCAGGTGTAAACAATTCTGAAAAACTCCATAGAGTTGTTTTTTTTAATCTCAAGAGACTAAAGAGATTTGGACTAAACTTGGACAATACTGTGTCCAGTATTGGTAATACTGTGTAATACTATGTTAAAATCTGTTTTGCATTTCATCAGAAGCAAGACGATAAATAAATAGATCCAGTAGTCCCAGGACCCACAGCCATTAAGCCTTGCTAGGATTGAGCCTATGTCTGTTCTAAGAACTTTGACACCAATATTTGGTTGACCTAGGATGGAGATGTATAATTGAGTATCATCAGCATACTGATAATATCTAACCCCATACCAGTGGATGATTTTGCCCAGAAGCAGAGGTGGGTTCCTCCCGGTTTGGACCAGTTCTCCCGAACTGGTAGTGACCCTCTGGTGATGTCACGATGATGTCACGGATCCGGTTCGGTCGGTGCCGGTCCGTGGGCGCCGCCATCTTTTTTTTTTGTTTTTTTGAATTTTTTTTTGAAAAATTTTTTGCATTTTTTTGTTCTGCGCATGCGCAGAAGCTGAGTTTCCGGCACTGTGCATGCGTCGCCATCTTGTTTTTGGCTTTTTAAATTATTTTTTAAATTATTTTTTTTTTTTGCACTGCGCATGCGCATGCGCACGCGTGCAAAGCGCGTGCGTGCCCACGAGGTGCGCGTGCACCCACGAGGCATGGCCATGCGGCGCGGGAGGAAACAAACCGGCAGCAAGGTAAGTTAGAACCCACCCCTGCCCAGAAGGCTCATGTAGATGATACCCAGAAGTAGAGAGAGAATGGAACCCCACAAAGCAGGTGCTTAAGGCTAGATCTTTCCCCCCTATCAATACTAACTAGAACTGACTGTGAGAGAAAAAGAAGAACTACTGTGACACTGTTTTTCTGACTCCCAATCCCCTTGAGTTGGTTCTGGAAGACACTATGAATAAAAACCATTGACAAATCAAGCAGGACTAGAATGGATGCATTACTATTTGTCCTTCAAGAGATCATCAGCAAGTCCAATCAATTCTGTCTCAATACAATATCTAGGTCTGAACCTTGACCAAAGTGCCCAGAGCTTCCTTCACAGCCCTCTGAAGCTACAGCCCAACCACATTTTCAACAAGTTGGAAATTGGCCAGTATTGTTAGTGAAATGTTTCTTGAGGAGAGGGCAAACCACTGTCTCCTTAAGGAGAAGTGACACCAGCTCAGAAAGATACAAGCAAGTTTATCCATCAGGTTGAACATACATTGTTGATAGTAAGCTGCAGGTGTTCCTTTGGTCTCCTTTTCCTTATGAAGGACTGAGTTGTCTGTCATATATTTTTCCACCACTCTGAATACTTGTCATCCATATTTTGCAATTTGAAAAAGCCCTATGGCAAGATTTTTTTTCTCTTCTTGTGTTGGAACTTAAGAAATGTACAAAGTGCTGGAGAAATTATTTTATATTGAAGAAGAGTATTCATAAACATCCCATGGTGACTGTAAGTGTGAGAACACCACATTTCATCCATGAAAGCAAATTCTCTTTCCAACACTCATAGAAAAAAAATATATCAATTGAGGTGGCAAGGGCTTGTTTAGTTTTTTGCCTATCATTTAAAGTAAGATACATGGACATCCCACTAACCAGCGGTAGAAGAAAAATGAAAAAGAGTGAAGAACATATACATATTGTGATATATATTTTTATTTGTCTTGTCAAATAAAAAGTATTGTTTTTGAATGCGCTGCAAAATGTTGTGAACTTGAGGAAAATATTATAGAAGCAGATCTTGAACTGAGCTGTATGAAAATATTTGGTTGAGGGTGATCCCTTCCCCCCCCCCATTGGGTTTTTAAATCTTAATTGAAATGGTAATAAAAAACAGTCCTTTGAAGTAAACATTAATTTAGTTCATCATAGTATATCATAGTCACTTATATATAACTACCATCCAGACTGGTAGTAAACAAGATTTACAACCTTTCTCCAACGAGTCAATCAGTAGCATCTGTGGTGGTAATCATATTGCATTTTGAATTTAGATTTGTTAATATTTCATCTTGTGATAAAAGAGAGATTGTAAATTTTTGTGTGTTTTCCCCCCAAAGAAATTACTTATAGTTTCTTTTTCTAAGTAAATAACACCAGTTATGTTAAAAGAAAACATATTTGCTTCTGGGTGGCTCTTTTTGATTCTGTATTCCAAGGATTCCAAGAAAATTCTCTAGCCTTTTCTGTCATCCCCGTAATGGAAGGAGAGAAGCTTGCGAGCATATGAGACTAATACTTTTTAACTCTGAACCTGTTTAAAGTCTTACACTATGCGTCCTTAATCAAGGCAAGCTGAAAAGATTGAAACGTATTGTCAACTATCAAAATCATTGAGGACTTACTTGACATGTCCAATATGAGCAAGCAATTGGTTGCAGAAAAACCCAAGAAAACAACAGAATGTTATTAAACTAAGAATAATAAGAATAGTTTAAAATATCATGGATAATATAGCATTATTGTCTCCTCCTCTTCTCCCCAGCTTTCTGACTGCTTGTTTTCGGACTAAAAGCCTGAATTTGTACAAATTCATACATAACAGTCAAAGAAACACGAATCCTGGAGTAGAGAAAAACATTCTACCTAATAAGGGTAGATGCATCTTTAATTATGACAAACTTTGCATTTAAGAACTCCAGAACCATCCTTAGTATAATTAATAAGTCATTACAATAATATTTAGTTATTAATAATTTGTTACTCATATTTGTTGTTAAGACCAAGTTCTCTTTACCAAATACAGTTGTTTTCATCTGAAAAAAATAAGTCAATTGATTAGAATATCTACGTCTCTCCTTTCCTTCGGGCTATGGATGGTAAACAGCCTTCAAGAAAAAAATTAAAAGCATAAAAGAATTCCAACCAAATAAAGTTGTTCTTGTTTTATGATTGCATGTATTTTGTGACAGTAGAACTATCCATTTAGCAGTGAGTCAAAAGTTCTTTTTACAGTTTCTTCGAAATTGTTGTTTCCTGTGTGTCTCTGGTTGGTTACGGTGGTTGGGAGGTCTTGTGAAAATGTTCCACTTCTTCAGCTTCAGCTTTATTTATTTTTATTGTCATTTCAACTCATTTAGCGGAGAGGGCAGAAAATGCAATTATATTCCTAGGTAGTTCAGTTAGAAGTGCACATCATTCTGCCTTCCAACAAAAGTGAAGCCAATCCACCTGGATGTACCTCAGTTTTGGCTAGATGACTTCAGACTTATCCTCATGTCCTCTAACCATGCCACGAAGATGCCTGCATATCCCTTTTCATTGATATGTCTTGACATGTCCTCATGACATTGTCTTCTGTGATGGTTGTTTTGGAATAAGAAATCAAGCACAAATAGACTTGTGTGGCTGCTTTTTCAGATATTTATTAGATTAATATCTTTCAAATACAGGGCCATGATACCTTCTAGCTTAATGTCATTCACATCATTCTCTCAGCTATGGTTACTTGACTTAGCCAATTAGCTATTTCTCTTGGCCTTTGCTTTAGAATTAGTTAGCCCTTTCTGGGCCTTTTAGGTTCTTAAAGACTTGTGCAGGCTAGGGAACTGTCCTTTCTTCCTTTTTGTCTGCACAGTCTTTACTCTTAGCGTTATTGTCACTTAGCCTTCTGTTTTGGGTTGAAGGGATTTCTGGAATAATTAAGAGGGAGGGAGGTTAATGGGTTTGTCTATCTGTTGAAAATAAGTTTGGAACTCATCTGTTTTAATTTCTTTGTTTTTTTCTGTTTTGTTTTTATATTTTTCTTTGTTCTTTCCTTCCCTTCCTTCCTTCCCTCCCTCCCTCCCCCTCCCTTTTTTATTAGAGTTGTGTTTTTTTATGCATAAAATATTTAATAAAAAACATTTTTTAAAAAGTTAGATCTTGCCCCATTGGTGTAATAGCAGCGAGTTATCTTGCTGTTACCTCTAGTTTCTTTATCATCACTGAATTCGTCTCTTCCCTTTTCCTGTTCAGTCATGCCTTTCCTGCCAGCTAGTCCTTCCTTTTATCCCAAGGTCTTTGGTGAGAGGATATGAATCCAAGCAGAGTTGATGTGGGGACATGGTTTCATCCCCTTTGTCCAAACAGCTATTGATAACAGCTTGTGTAGACCCAGGCAAGACAAGGCTGGTCTAGTCCGATCAGGCTAGTGCACTATGGCTTTACCAGAGTACTGAGGGGAAAGGCCTTGGTAATAGATGGGGAAAAGCCACTCTGGCCAAAATAATTAGAGGGTTGTGAGTCACAACTTGTGACTTGGCCTTTTTGTATCAGAGAGGGCTTGTTTGAGCTGGTCATAGCTGAGTTGGCTAGGCAGGTCTTAGGAAAAGTGAAGGGGCTGTTTGTGGTGGGACTGATGGTATACCTCAGCAGACTAAGCTACGTGTGTCTCTGGTGCGAATATCTGCAGGTTGGATTGCACTACTCTACTGTGGGTCTGAAAAGCATGGGGAAGGCTGTTTTAGGCTGATTTATTGGGCCACTTAAATGCAGTTTTTATAGTTTTTAAAAATATTGATAACTGTTTTAGTATTTTAAAATTGTTTTAACTTCGTTGTATGCCACCAGGGTCACTTTTAGCTATATAAAATGGAAAAATAAATAAATAAAATGAAGCTTCCAAAAAAACAACAACACCCCCCCCCCCAGCTAACTGAGTTCTTTGTCTTGTGCTTAAATTCATTTTTAGTTGACAAGAATTGTTTCCTAATGCAGTATTTGCCGTATACTTCCTCAGTAATGATGCAATCAGCAGTTGAGAACTGCTCTGCTCCTACAGGCCACTTCACAGGGGTGGGTTCTAACTTACCTTGTCGCCGGTTTGCTTCCTCCCGCACAGCGTGGCCGCGCCTCGTGGCCGCACGCGCACTTCGCACGTGCGCGCATGCACAGTACCGAAAATTCCAAAAAAATTCCCCTCCCAAAAAACCAAAAATAAGATGGCGGCGCATGCACAGTGCTGGCAACTTGGCTTCTGCACATGCGCAGAAGAAAAAAAATTCAAAAAAAATTCAAAAAATAAAATAAAAAAAAGTTCAAAAAAAAAGAAAAGATGGCGGCATCCATGGACTGGGACTGACCGAACCGGCTCCGTGACGTCACCAGCGGGTTGCTACCGGTTCGAGCGAACCGGTCTGAACCGGGAGGAACCCACCTCTGCCACTTCAGGCTACTGTGGTCTCCTTTTTCTCCAGTTGTTAGTCACTATGCTTCTGGGCTGATTTGGCCAGGTGTATCTGTATCACCCTAAGCTTCTAAGGTTCTCTTAGCTTCACAGGCTGGTGAAGTTAGAGGTATTAGTTTGGCTGCCCTTTCCCTGACGTCTCACTTTCTTTATTGGGATTCACCTCCATTAGAGGTAGCAACTTTATTATATTTACCTGAAAGTAATTTACCAATAAATTTGCTGAAATATGGTAAGAGAGCTATCTGATAATTTTTCTTTTATGGGAGGTTGCTTTCTTAAATTCAGGAGCTTATGGGCAGGAGCATTCAGGGATATGGGAATAAAAATTTGCAAGATGGCAAAGACCCCTTTCTCTATTTTTGGATTATGTTAGCTGACATCTTTCACAACTTTTCATTATTTTGTTTCACGTGCTATAAATTGAAGTGTCATGCTACTTTCCATTTTACTTCTTCATAAAAACTATTCATAATGTAACAAAAAATAAAATTCAACTTTAAAAAATTGTTCCACATGCCCTGAAAGACATATGAATTATAATTTATAACTCTGGCTTTTAAAAATATCCAGAATTCAGCTGACCTTTCCTGTTTCCTTCATTTTGTTTTTGTTTTACTTTTGGATTTTCGCCTGCCAAGAAAAGATACAAAACAGGCATGTCAAGCTATTGAATATATAATAGATCTTAACAGCAAAGCAAAATTCTAACATAGCTGGCCAACTTTTGAAAAGGCAAAGCAACTGGGTATTTGATATCTCTGTCCCATACAAGATAAGATCGCAATCCAACATCACCTCCAGAAGAATGGAAAAAAGGAACAGTGAAGATCCCCAGTAAAATAATTATGTTGATGTTTCCAGTTATAGTGTTTCTTTATTATAAACCTTTGGAAGTCCATGTAGATCATGGTGACTATAATACTTACAGAGCTGCATTTTCCAAAAGGAACCAACCAACCCATCCAATTTGTTTTTTGCAGGAAAGATGGTTTCACCTTTTGTGAGTGACAGATAATGCCTGGAGATGCTGTTTTTCAGTAGTGGCATCTGTCCAGTGGGAATGCCTTCTCCTAGAAGATAGATTAGCTCCTCTTTGACAGCTTTCTAGTAAAATGGAGCTCTTTTAGAAAGCACTTGAAGAATGGGCTGATGTTATGCATCTTTATCAATTGGATTACTGAATCTATGTTTTAATTCAATGTAATTTACCTTCATGTGTATTTTGATTATCTTAGGCATTTTATGATTATAAGAATAACAAGAGTCTTTGCAGATTATGGCAATGTATCCAATTCAACACAGTAAACTGCCTTCCAGAAAGTTAAAGAAAATTCTCAGATTTTTTAAAATATTTATTGTGATTCTTAAAAAAACAAGAGTGATACTCCAAACAGCAACTAAAATTTCCAGAGAACCTGTCTTTAATGCTATAACATTAAACATCCTATAACAATAACACTTAGACTTATATACTGCTTTACAGTGCTTTACAGCCCTCTCTAAGCGGTTTACAGAGTGAGCATATTGCCCCCAACAATCTAGGTCTTCATTTTACCCACCTCGGAAGGATAGAAACAGTGGTGGGTTGCTACCGGTTCGACCCGGTACGGCGAACCGGTAGCAGTGGTGGCGGGAGGCTCCGCCCACCTGCCAGTACGTCATCAAAAAATGCTCTGCGCATGCGCAGAAGCGTTGTGCACGAGCAAAGTGCGCACACACCCGCACACTCCCATTCCCGAACCGGTAGCAAAGGTAAGTAGAACCCACTACTGAATAGAAAGATGAGTCAACCTTGAGCCTGGTGAGATTTGAACTGCCAAATTGCAGTCAGCCAGCAGTCAGCAGAAGTAGCCTGTAGTACTGCAGTACTGCACTCTAACCATTGCGCCACCACGGCTCATACTTTTTCATTATAGGACATACTTAAATTCTTTGGAAAAATGCACTGCTCTGCCATTATGAAGGATGCGGACATTCTACCTTGAGATTCCTAGCAAAATTTCAATCACTTTCTGTAATGTTAGATTTATCTAAGAGGTTTCTATGTATCATGAACTAATGGACATTTTCATATAAAATTATCATTTTACAGGCTACTTTCTCTTGTATTTTTTCCCCTGTACTGTGCAATCTGGGCCATATTCTAAGTTTTCGTGTTCTGTGTATGAGGAATCTAACTGAAAAACCTCCATTCTGATTCTATAACCAAGACTATAGTACCATTGCATCTCCACAGTGTTCTGTGGAGTTGACAGATGTTGATGGTGGACATTAGACTTTATTCCTCCTGCTCAGTCTTTGGAGGTGTGCTAGCAGGCCAGACTGGTAGGTGAAGTCAAGACACTGTTGCCATTCACTCTTCCCTCCTCCATACAATTTAACAATTATATAAAAAGTGGCGGTTAGCAGTGCTGCTGAGGTCTGGGTGTGCTGGCAGCCATTCTTTGAAGACACTATGGTTAATTGTAACTTTCTGTCTGAGCACTGTTCACCTTCATAAAGTCATAAGCCAGTTTTAGCAGCTACTGATGTAATTTTGCACTAGTCAACTGTTGGAGCCAAGTTACATCAGCAGCTTCTATGCAGCAAGCAAGCCTATCTGTGTTGTCGCTTGCCCGAGTCCCGCGCAGCTGCTCATGGATCCGGAAGACCAAGAACCGACCATGGGGTGGCAATATCATTCTGCACCTGAGTCCGAGACCGAGGAAGACACAGGGCCAGAGGACGATAATCAACCAGGGCCTTCTGCACCTCCCCAGCAGGAGTTGAGTGACTCAAGTGGAGAGGAGGAGCCTTTGATTGATGCTAGGGCAAGCAGGGCAGCTAGCCGGCAAGATTATTTTCCTGGCTGCTGTCAGAACTTCGGTTATCTCAGTTGGAATAACTCCAGTCCGGGCTCTTGGCCAACTCCAGTAAGTGAAAATAATTCGGGACTTAATGACCTGTTTGCATTTTTGTCTTTTGAAACCTGGCCAAAGTGTTCTTTGATTTTCAACAAGAACTATGTTGAAAAACCTGTAACAAACTTACTACTAAGCTGCATTAGTCTTATTTGTTTTTGCAAACAGTGTGTGTGTGTCATTTCCTGGGGGCTTGCCGTGCTGGGTCACAACAATCTGCACCAGCGGTGGGTTGCTCCCGGTTCGGCTCGGTTCTTAGAACCGGTAGCGACGGCAGTGGGAGGCTCCGCCCACCCGCCCAGGATGCTTCTGTGCATGCGCAGAAGCATCACGCACGTGCGCGAGCGCAAGCACGAACCAGTATTAAAGGGTTTTAGAACCCACTACTGATCTGCACCCTCGAGTGCATGATCTCTCAACTGGACATACTGTAATATTTATTCTTTCTCCTGGCAAAGACACATCGAGGAGCCCAGACTTTCCATTCTTTGAAAGACCCCCTAATATGATCTCAGCTCAGAACATAACAATGGGCTTCTGACATGCTTCAATTCCTCTCCCTTTAAATGATGTTTTATAACACATGCAAAACCTTTTGATGAGAATTTTTGCTGTGACAGTTTGATAATGGACTTAAGTGAAGGAATAAACAGCATTAGACTCCTGCTGAAGAATACAATACATATGTCTCCTAGTTATATAGCATTTCAGCTGCCTGAATTTCCCAAATGCTTTTAGTTCATAGAAGCTAAATGTCAGTTTTATGGGAGCAGTGTATCAGCAGACTTTGCTCCCCTGATAGCTATTCTGACACCCACTGCAAGCCCTGTAAAATGATTACAACAAAGCATTGAAGTGCATTCAAACTGGCCTTTTAAGGCTTGAAGAGTGGACTTAATGACTGCAATCATAGGTGTATGAAGGATTAGTTAAGGAACATGGGTACTCACGCTCCATTATGATGAATGGGTTCTCAAAACACAGAGAAATAACAAGAGATTTGTTTTGATACTAAAACAGATAGGCCATCATAGAACACATTTCCTCTTGGTAATAAAAGAAGGATTTAGTTCAAGGAGAGCTTGATAGGAAGAGGAGAATAAAGGCAGAATAATAAAAACAAAATTCATTTGAAAGATAAATAAATAAATACATCTTTGCTTCAGCCATAAATTCTATGTAGTTCTAGTGTGAAAACAGCCACTTAGGTGGCTATAACCATGAGAGAGGAGGATACAGGAACATTTTTTAAAATTATTATTTATAGTTGTAAGTTCCAAAAGTGTTGGTATTGTTAAGCAATTTAGGAGAGATATCTTAAAAAGCCCAGAGAGCACCAGAAGTGATTATTTATGGGTGGTGCACAGGCAAATGAACTGTCTTATTTTCCTCTTGTTAATAGCAAC
Organism: Thermophis baileyi; assembly: GCA_003457575.1. Classification (NCBI taxonomy): domain Eukaryota; kingdom Metazoa; phylum Chordata; class Lepidosauria; order Squamata; family Dipsadidae; genus Thermophis; species Thermophis baileyi. The sequence continues at coordinate 2,707,978 of QLTV01000965.1, read as the reverse complement.
TCATCAAACTGTAGCCCTAGTATATTTTAATTCAAAATGAGTTTTAAGACCTCATCTTCAGTGGGGAATAGTCGCATGAAATAATCCAGAACCTCAATTGCTTTGTCATTTGTTGACGAAACCATGAGAAGTGTTTCTGAACACTAATTCTTGGTGACAAGCAACAGGAGGTGGATATAATTTCAATGCCAATGTAAACAGAGCAAGTATTCAAAGGACTTTCTTTTTTTTAATAACAGAAAAGATGGATGGTTTTTTCTAGGGCGCAAATAAGGTGATAACAAGGCTATTGAATTTTCGTGTTCTTGGTGCCAAGCCAGCACAGAAGAAGCAAGAACTTCTATGACTCTCATAGAATCATGACATGTAAAGATTAGAAGGAATTTGGAGATCATGCGGTTTAATCCTCTGGCCAGTGCTGGAATCTGTTATCACAGTATTTGTGATAAATGGCTATCTAACTTATGTTTAGAGATGGAGATGGGGAGAAAAAGACTACACATGACCGTAAGGCAGAATAAAATGCAGTGAGCATTTGTGAAAGTGGGAAATGAGGGGGCAGGGAAGACATGTGGTTTGTGTAGTAAGTACTGGGTTTTGGAAATGTACTCCATTCAATAGCTTAGTATTGTTGACAGTTCTATTGTACCTGTGGATAACTGTTCATATCCTGTATGTGTTTCCTAACAAGTAACAGCTGCAAAAATTAGAGTTACAATTAGAAGTGGGAATTCTTTTTCTTACTGGTTGCCACAGAAGAGAAGGAATCTACTCCTCAGAGATCCCACCGTGGGTGGAAATCTTGGCTGATCTGATGAGAATAAATGCTATAGGAGCTGAAGGACTCTGGCTGGGAAATATTTGGAGGGGATCAACACTCCTGGTTAGGATCAGTTCTTGTATTAATAACAGATGGAAGCTAGACAGTCATCAAATTCTCTTTAATTACTTTTTGCTATATTAAAGATAGAATAAGTCTAGATGAGTTCTCTAAGAATTCCTTTACATTCTTTGACTGGACCAAATTTATACATGATAAATTATACAAGATGGTCCTACAAGAAAATTTATCATTTTCCATGGACATTTTCTACATGCAGTTTTTTGGTTATGCTTAACAAACAGTTTATGAAAAGCAGCATACTTTTTAAAAAATAAACATATCCCCCTTATCAGTTCGCAAAGAGTTTTGGAAGTATGAAATTTGGAAGTAGCATTGTGCCAAAATAGTGCGGGAAATGTCAGAAAATGTCAGAATGTATTGTTTCTTGTATCATCAGCTCAGATACTGGAGTTGTGTGTATGTTCCAGCCATATGTTGATTTTGGATCTGGATTGGTTTTAATATACTTTATAAAATTACCCAGGGACTGTTAAGCATATTAAAGTACAGTTAACATTCATTTGAAGTGAGAAATAACTCTTAGAAAATGATAATCTTTTCCCAAGGATTTCCTGAGAAAGTTATTGTACTGAGCTGATTCCAATCAACATGGAACAGGGGTGGGCAGTCTTTTGGAGCTGGGAACAGTACTTAATTTGGATTTATTTGTGGAGGAGATGAGGATTGTATTAGACAGGGTGATGATGATACAAAGGAGGCTGGGCTGTGTGATGCATGTATTCAGGACCATAATGTGCACATGCTCGTGACAATAATGTACTGTATAATATTCTGGAAATACTCTTTTGGTATGGAAGGGCATGGAAGATTTTCTTTGTATAGCCGTATCATGACTGTTTATGCATACACTACAGTTTCTCTGTGCTTTCTGTCCAGCAATGTCAGGAAAACAGCATTCAGTGGTTCAGTCAGAAAACAGCCACAAAATGAAGCCTAGAATTCAATCCTATAGTTGATAGCAAAACTGGCTGGGGAAGTTTTTGGGAGTTGAAGTCCACATGTCTTAAAGTTGTCAAGGTTATGGTTCTTAACTGGAGACTACCTGTACTCTCTAATGTGCTATGTGAACGGAGAACATATAAGGCAAGTTTATACAGTGGGAAGATTATTTTCTCCCAATTTTTATTAAAGTCTTTGCCTGTCTAAAGTGAAAATGATTCTTCTCCAAACATGTTTTTTTACAGAGTTCTCTTTTACAAAATTTATTGCATTACAATAATTCCAACAAGTGAACTATTTTCCATTTAGAATACACTAGACAACCAGTGACCATTGGGTCATCCGTCTTTCCACATATAATACAGTATAGGCTTGCATCAACTTCATCAACAGAGCCTTGGTGAAGCCTCCTCCTCCTCCTCCTCCTCCTCCTCCTCCTCCTCCTGTCACATTGCTAGGGGAAGAGGAAACTAAGGGATCCATGGAACACAAGGAAAATTGCACCCATGCTTTCCATCCAAGTATGTCCCCAAGGGAGAAAGAGGCTCATTTGTCGATACACTCCCAGCCAGCTCTACCTCTCCAGCAGGTATCCAAATCACTCCCTCATTCTTCTCTCACTACCCACCGCTTTTAAGGGATTTCACATTTTGCCCTTGGTTCCAAAGTAGAGAAACTCCACTCAGCCATCAGGCCTTCCTACCAGCACTCAGAGGGAAGTGTCAATGAGGGTGGGGATACTCCCACAGGAGTTATGGATCCTGGATTTTGGAAATAGTCTGAATTTAGACTATTTGAGGTACCTTGGTTTAAAAATTGTTGCCTGTTTTGCCCAGTTGAAGGTTACCAATAGACACAGGCACATTAGTGTATAAACATAGCTCTTAGGGAGAGAGAAACTTAGGGAGTTTCTAGTTTCTAGTTTTTTGCCAGATAAGGAAACATACTTCACAGAAAGACCAGAAATATATTTTATTGAGGTAGGCTTTAATAATAGAATCTCACAAATTTGATTGTGCTTTACCTCCCCCTCTTTATTACATCCCACTGAATCGGGGATGATTCTGTCTAAATCCATTCCGATTACACTCTTGTTTTCCAAGACAGAAGGATTTTTTTTGCCCTGATTATGTGATGGTTCTTGCCTATTTCCCTCAAGATTGCCTCCCTGATACTCTACATTTTCCTTCTAACAGCTTTCCTTCCTTTGAACCTATGAAGAAGCAGATCTCCAATAATGGGGGAACTTGCAGTTGCCTGTTTACGTAACTTTTTTGTGTGTGACTTAATTAGTCTAAAAAGTAATTCTTTCAGCTTAAACCTTTGAAACAGTAGTGAGTAGTGAGTATTCTGATGGCTAAGGGGCATTCTAAGCATATGGGTAGGGTGTGGGGCTAAGGACTGCTATGGGTAGGAGCAATTATGTAAAGTGTGGGTGTAGTACCACATCATAAACATTTGAGAGCCAGTTTGATGTAGTGTTAAGGTATCTGGCTAGAAACTGGGAGTCTGTGAGTTTTAATTCTACTATAGGTACAAAGCCAGCTGAGTGACTTTGGATCAGTCATTTTCTCTCAGCCCTAGGAAGGAGGTAATGGCAAACCATTTCTGAATCCTCACCAGGAAAAATGCCGGGATTTGTCCAGGCAGTCTCTGAGAATTGGACCCCACATTATCTACATGGGTCAGGCTGAGGTGCTCCATGTTTCTTTTCCCTTCCTTTGATAGAACGTTGAAGTTCAGTACATGTGCTTGTTTTCATGTAGTTCCCTCACTACATCTGCCATAAAACATTTTAGTTGTTAGTAAATCAGTCAGAGGGATTTGGGGGGGGGGAATTAGAAAAATGGAGCTCAGGATCTGCACGTTGCTTTTATTGCAACCCATATTACAGCTGAACAGGAGAATTGTATCTGAGCCAGAGTGATGTTTTGGGTTAGGGTTATATTGTGTAATTTATTTTGCTAGCTGTTAGCATATTATTGTATTTATTTGCTTCATCGTGTTTTTGTTTATTTTGTTCATTTAAGTTCTGCTGACCATTGATTAAATAAATATTACTGATATTGAACTGAGCCAGAAATAACTTGTTAAGCAATATAATCTTTTCACCATTTTGATTATACCAGTATTTTGGATTCTGCATTTCCTACTACTTTTTCTTAGGTGACCCTAGTTAGCACAGGCAGTAGAAGGAGGCTGGCTTTGTGAGACAAAGTGTTCCAGAGACAGCAGGCCACAGAGAAAGGGTAGGCATACTACAACTAGAAAAACCAGCAGAGAAATGCAACATTCCAATAGCAGGCAAGAAAGAAAACGAAGCTAAGACCTGCAACCTTCCATATTAAAAAAAAATGAAAGTTAAGGAAGTGAAATAAGCTTAAAGCAATAGTAACTTTCTACTTCTTGCTTTCCCAGGAGAATCTGAAATAATTTAACGAAATTACCAGAATTTACTGTCCAGCTCTTTGTGTCAAAGTCCGAGAACTGATCGGCTTTGTCCTTAGCATTCTCCATATATGGAAGTGAAGTTATAGCACTTACAGTCTCTGCAACACATTTCAGGGACAGCAAGATTTCTGTTGCGTCAATTTGTTATGCACATCGTGGCCATAAAGACAACATTGCTTGTTATTATTCCTTACCAGCTAACTATAAGCCTTTCTCTTTCCAAGGAAATGTAAACCTAACCAGTGACTAATGGAATAGGAACTGATTGTTTACCTGGCAAGGAAGAATCCAGAACGAACAGAAGCTGGAGTTTACTGGACAGGAAAATTACTAGAAAATCCAGCTGCAAGCAATTAATTGAGCTACAGCATTACTCTAAATAAGAAAACAATATTTTTTTTCAAAATCTCAGAAAAGTTATAAAGACAAAGACCTGAGGCTTACATTTATGAATACAGACAATTTATGTACTTAATTATTATAGGTTATTTCCTATATACCTAGAGACTACATACATGACTGTTTTTACAAGAGTTATTGGCATTCATTCCTTAAATAATGTAATCATGAGGCGATGTCTTGGGGAACCATAGCAGCTGACTATACTATAGTCACAAGAAAAATATTTGTAGTGTTTGCAGAAACTTATCACTTCACTTGCAATATAACCAGTTCAGAGGTGAGTTCTGGATCCTTTTGCTGCCGGTTCGCTCTGGGTCGCACCGTGCGTGCATGCAGCAATCAAAAAATAGCTTCTGCGCATGCGCAGAAGCAAAATCCAAGATGGTGGTGCCCACGGAGACACCGACAGAACCGGCTCCGTGACATCATCGCCGAGTTACTAACGGTTCTAAAGAACCTGTTAGAACTGGTAGGAACCCACCTCTGAACCAGTTCCTGTTATCCACAAGCCAATGAGAAAAGCAAAGAGAACTGAATTCTACCAGAGGAAGATGTTTCTTCAGTTTTATTAAATAGAGCACCTTCCATTCATTCCACTAAGTATAGTTTAGAACAACTCATCATAGGTTGGCAGGTATAGATCACAGTTCTAACCTTGGCATAAAACTTACAGCCAGTCCTAATATGCAGCATATTGGTGCATAAAATACAAAAGTAAAAGCAAACAATTCCACTTTAATACCTACCATGGAATGCATGCTTCCATGGATTATATCCTGGATTCTAAGTAAGCATTTAATTAGGTGATCAAAAGAGATGGTGAAATTTAGGGCATGTCAAATTTTTCAACTTTCAATTTCCAAACATTAGGGGTGCTCAAAAGTTGTGACATGCCTTAGGGATTGTAGAGATATTTTGGTTACTTTAATATAATTTAGATAAGCTTGGTAAGTAACCACATAAATACCATAAATTTTTAACGTTTTGTTTGTTTCATTTCCAGAATCATTTGTTCAGAAGCAGTAACATGCTTCCTGATTCCATATTGTCAGGACTGACACAGGAATAAAAGAAAGCAGCAGTGCTTCCCAGATTCATACGATCTTCCAGCAAATATTTCAGAAAGACTAAGCATACGAAGAAATCAAGACTCTAAGTTATACTACTAAGAATTACCTTAATTATCCTCATCTTCAGCTGTGAAATCTGTGACTTCTACAACAGGGGTGTCAAACTCAAGGCCCACAGGCCGAATCTGGACCACGGGGTGCTTAGATCTGACCCGCAGGGCTGCCCTGGAAACAGCGAAGGATTGGCCCATGGTGCCTCTTCCAGCGAAAATGGATCTTGGGGATGGGGGTGGGGGGTGGCATGCGCCCCCCAGGCTCCGTTTTTTGCTGCAATGGCCTCCTGCAGCCCTCTGCCAGCGAAAGAAGAGCTCAGGGACGCACGCCCATTTTCGCTGGCAGAGCCCTGCAAGAGGCTGTCCCAGCCAAAAATGGAGACTGGGGGGGACTGCCCGGGCCACCACAGGTGCCCCAGACATGAGTGACATTGAGCTGGCCACACCCACCTGGCTACGTGCCCCCCCAGCCCCTCGAGGTCAAACACAACCCTGATGCGCCCCTCAATGAAATCGAGTTTAACACCCTTGTTCTACAAGCACGTTGTCCTAAAAGCTTTCACGTTATAGAAATTAGTTTGCGTAAAAAAAAAAAAGATTGAGCTAAATAATCCCCAGATATTAACAGAGGTGACCAACATTCTACTCATCACTTCAGAGTTAAAATTTGTGAAACCTTGAATGTTACTATTTCTAGATTTTTGATATACCCAAATAAAGGGAGGTGGTGTGATGCGATCCCTCTTACTGAAGGAGGATAGGACCAGTTCTTTATAATGAGAAATAAATACCTGAACAGAACAGAATTTAGTTTAGGAGGTGTGAGGTTTCTAGTAAGAAAGAGCCAAAAGTCTGAGTGCTGGTTGTATATTTACAAATAAACAATTATTGCTGTTAATCTGGAAATGTTAAATTGTATAAAGAACACATTTGCTTTTAATTTTGCAGATTTATGAAAATACTTTTTTCTCCTATAACTTTTATTCTAGTTTTTCCCCCTCACTGGTTCTTGGTAGAAAACCAGTCACTTATTCCACAGTGCTCCCCCCCCCCGCATTGACAATGGGAGATAATACAACAATAACAGCTGTATTTTGTGGTCATCCTGGATGATGACAATAATATGGATTATGTTGAATATCAAGCCTGCATAGTTTACAGTCAGGTCCTCCATTCGGGCGGGAAAAATGGAGATCCCTGATTGGATAGCTCCACTGACAGCTCCCTATAAAAGGCTGGCTGTCAGATTGGAGTGTTGCTGGAGTCTGTACATAGTTTACAATAAAGAGCTGTTGAATTCTACCAAGTCTGAAGCCTCTTCTGTCCCAGAACTTAACAGATTAATTTCAGGTCAACCTTTCCTTTTGGGTCTAGATGAGAGAAGTTACTTGCTCAGCTTAAAGTAAATAGATTGGTCATGTTGCTTTAATCAAAATTTGGCCCACAGACTGGTTCAGGAAGATACACTAGATTTATTTTAAAGTAGCTTAAAATGTTATGCAAATTCCCAGTATTTTAACGTCTCACTTGCAAAGGGGCAAATAGATTTTGTAACTATTAAAAACACATGAAAAGTGGCTGCTTGGCTTTAGAATTTGGCATGATCTGTTGAATTCACTGAATGTACTGTACATTCTCTTCTGTTTAGAGTTTGCAGCTTGATAATCAATGTACAGTTTGCAGCTTCACCCCGTTTCCTAGGAATAGATAGTCATTGTCTGTTGTCAATGAGTTTGGCGAAGCAGGAAACACGAAATCATTTTGATCCTTCCCATGAAACTGAGCCAGTTCTGTTTCTAAATGAGATAACAAAGTTGTTGTGCATTTGATTTCATCAGTTTCCTTTGCTTCCTTTCTTTAGTATACAGTATTGAGTCTGAGAAAGTTAACTTTCCCCATCAAATCACATGATTAAGCATCTGGGTTAACCCCTTTCTCCATCTGGGCTCTTCCACGTGGTAGACTTAGAATAGAATAACAGAGTTGGAAAGGACCTTGGAGGTCTTCTAGTCCAACCCCCTGCTTAGGCAGGAAACCTTATACCATTTCAGACAAATGGTTATCCAATCTCTTCTTAAAAACTTCCAGTGTTGGAGCATTCACAACTTCTGGAGGCAAGTTGTTCCACTGGTTAATTGTTCTAACTGTCAGGAAATTTCTCCTTAGTTTAGGTTGCTTCTCACCTTGATTAGTTTCCACCCATTCCTTTTTGTCCTGCCCTCAGGTGCTTCGGAGAATAGTTTGACTCCCTCTTCTTTGTGGCAGCCCCTGAGATATTGGAATACTGCTCTCATGTCACCCCTAGTCCTTCTTTTCATCAAACTAGACATATCCAGTTCCTGCAACCGTTCTTTATCTGTTTTAGCCTCCAACTGTTTCTCTTGTGTATAAACCAGCTAAAAATGAAGCTCGTTTAAAAAGATCTTTTTCTGGATTTTACTCCACTTTGATCAGGACAATGCTCTGGTGTTTTGCCCAATTCATACTTATGAAGGTTCCTAATTATTGGATTCCCTTGCTTTTTTATTCTGCCATTGGATGGAAGCAAACATTAATTGCTGTCTTTTCCTTAGGTACAAGTAGTCCTCGACTTATTCATTTAGTGACCATTCAAAGTTACAACAACACTAAAACAAGTGACTTATGACCAGTCCTCACACTTATAGCCTTTGCAGCATCCCTGCAGACACATGATCAAAATTTGGACCTGACATGGATTTATGAGGGTTGAAGTGTCCCAGAGTCATGTGATCACCATTTGCAACTTTCCCAGCTAATTTCCATCGAACAATGTCCATGGGAGAAGCAGGATTTGCTTTATGATCACATGCTTCACTTAAAGACTGATGTATCTTTTAGCAACCATGACAAAAAGGAGAAATGTGCAAGAATTGTTAATAGGACATTTTTATCTTGCAGTTTGGGTTACGTTAGAAGTGAACAGAATTCAGTCTATGGTGTATAAATATTACCTTACAGAGAAAAGTTACTCTAGTGTTAACATTACTTAAATAGAAAATTCAAGAGTTTAAAAAGATTAAAGCAAGAATTTTCCCACCATTGCATTTCCAAACACAAAATGAACAAATTGGCATGCGTGTCACACAGGAATGTCTGAAAATTGTTTTCATTTGCTTTGAGTTATTTTCAAACTTTTAAAGTATCAGATGTAGATCAAGTTGAAGATCTTCTGCTATCTAGTGGCTGTATCTTGAACTGGCAAATGCAGACCAATTGCTCGAAATCTTTTTTCCTTTACTATCTTTACATTCATGTTTGACTCCTTGCAAATCTCTGAGCGTCAAGATTTCTTGTTTACATAAACTTATGGAACACTCGATATTGAATGCGTGTGCATTACATTATTTATTAACAATAGCATGAACAAACAGTGATTTAAAAAGTATCAAGAACAGCATAAGAGTTAGGATGCTCCATTTAAAATGTTGCCTGGGCAAAATCTTGAGTGGCTGAGTTCATACAATGAAGTAGGCAAAATAAAAAGCAACCTTTTTGTTAGAATCCTGTGTGAACTAGGTCTTCACATTAAGATATAGCATGCTCACTGAACATAAGATTTGTGTTGCATTAACCAAGGTTAGCTTTTTACCATGTTGTATGATTGCAGCCATTCATCAATTTCAGGTAAACTCAGTTCTTAATTTTCTCATTATAGAAAAGGAGTTCCAAGCCATCCTCTTTAATCAGTTGTTCTGCAACAGTTTGAATTAGTTAATATTTGATTTTACCTATTTTTATCCTATTTTTATTGGTCATATTTTATCTTTTACTATTGGACTTCTGAACATAAAGACCAGATAGAAATAAAATAAATGAATGCTTTCTTTAAACCACAGCCATAATCAGTAAAATAAGTCTTTATAATAGTGAACTTAGATCTAGAGTCAAAATGGGATATTAATTTGGTAGGTAGATTGTTTGAACCAAATACTAGAATAGAATAGAATAGAATAGAATAGAATAGAGTAGAGTAGAGTAGAGTAGAGTAGAATAGAATAGAATAGAATAGAATAGAATAGAATAGAATAGAATAGAATAGAATAGAATAGAATAGAATAGAATAGAATAGAATAGAATAGAATTCTTTATTGGCCAAGTGTGATTGGACACACAAGGAATTTGTCTTGGTGCATATGCTCTCAGTGTACATAAAGAAAAGATAAGTTCATCAAGAATCATAAGGTACAACACTTAATGATAGTCCAGGTACAAATAATGATAGTCCGGGTACAAATACAAAACTATGTTTTGTAGATGTCTGTGTACTTATGCTTACGTGAGACTGAATGTGCAAGATAGATAGACAGGCAGACATAGCTCTGAACCATTTGTCTGAAGTGGTGTAGGGTTTCCTGCCTAAGCAGGGGGTTGGACTAGAAGACCTCCAAGGTCCCTTCCAACTCTGTTATTCTGTTTTCTGTTCTGTTTTTCTGAAGATATATAAAAAATTAAAAATTAAGGGATCAAGTTCTCATCCCAAATAATCTATAAAGGTGGGTAATATCTGATCAACATGGAATGTTGAGGGATATTTGAAAAAGAAAAAAAATCTTGTTTGGAAAGAAAGAATGATTGACTAGCTGGCAGGAACTCTGGAGTACCATCCATCCATCCATCCATCCATCCATCCATCCATCCATCCATCCATCCATCCATCCATCTAGAAATAATCACAATTTAAATGATTGGCAGTGGGTGATTATAGGAAGCACACAATATAATTATGGAACCTGGTGCTAAAACTTTTGCTGATGCTAGAAGGATCTACAAGGGTCTGCACTGTGTGGTATAGGAAGCAGGGGTGAAATTCAGCAGGTTCTGGAGAACCGGTAGCAGAAATTTTGAGTAGTTCGGAGAACCGGTAGCGGAAATTTTGAGTAGTTTGGAGAACCGGCAAATACCACCTCTGGCTGGCCCGAGTGGGGTGGGAATGGAGATTTTGCAATATCCTTCCCCCAGGAGTAGGGAGGGAATGGGGATTTTGCAGTATCCTTCCCCTGGAGTGGGGTGGGAATGGAGATTTTGCAGTATCCTTTCCCTGCCACGCCCATCTAGCAACACCCACAGAACCGGTAGGGAAAATTTTTGAATTTCACCCGATAGGAAGGTATCACAGCAGATAGGATATCTTCCATATATGTTGTTGTAGACCAGACTTGGACATCAAAGTTGTGGATACTAAAAGTACTGTTGTTATAGGGTCACAGTAATAGAATTCTGAATGTGCCTCTGAATGTGCCTCTCCCCTCCTGCATTTATCCTAAAAAGAACTAAAGAGGGTCAAATCAAAGATGTTTTCTCAAATTACATTCCTACTTTGGATTCAGATTTCTTTTATCTTTCGTTGTCTTCGCTGTGGCTCTTCCTTCTATTCCTTATGGTTATTCTCACAGCCCATTACATTACAGTTGTGTATTTTGGAGTGCTATGCACTTGCAAAGTAATCAAGAGGAGTCCGGTTGCACCTTCTCTGACTAACACATTTTATTTAAAGGCTTTATGCTTTCATGAGCTGCAGCTTATATGTTTTAATAAAATGTGTTAGTCAGAAAAGGTGCTACCAGACTCCTCTTGATTACTTTGTAAGTTCAGAGGTAATTGAACAAATGTGAGATTTCTGTCTTTCTTAGCTCTTGGTATTCAGAAGTATGTGGCTCCTGCAACTGATGCAACTAGCACCTTCAATGATCTACATAAATTAATGACTGCAGTACGACAGATGTTCTTCCCCACTGGAAGAAACAATGCTGACATGGGCTTTCCTGCACTTTCCTTCATCAGTGCTAGTGTTAGCACTGATGAAGCTAGTGTCAATTCTCACACTTCCATTTCTGTGACTTGAAAGTCACCCTAGGAGTCCAAGAATATCTTGGGAGAACAGTGGAGCTGAAGATCAAGCCTGCACACTTTATCAGTTGCGTAACTTCTGGTTTCATCATGTTTCCAAGTGGGGCAACAGGATTGTACAAAGAGTGAGACACTAGGAAATCCCACCCAATCAGTGAACATTACTTCATCTTTGCACTTTATGTGCATAGATTCTTCCAGTGTAGCCACAAGAAAGGAACACATCTGTTGCCCTGCCTTGACATGTTTCATCTTCAAATCTCTTAAAAGCTTTCACTTCCCCTGGCAGATGCCCAAGATCAACTGCACCTAAAACTTATTAAAAGGACAGTCAGAGAAGTTCTTGTTTAAACGACACCAAGAAAATCCCCACTATTTATCACTCCTTTCTCCGGGATATCACTACTCTTTTGAAGAGCTGGTGTGTGTCTGTATATACGCACACACACAAACACACAAATACAGGTTTGTTCTTTAAGTAGGAAACAATTTTTTTTTTTTAAAAAAAACCCAGTATTTCCCAGACTTTGCTGTTTATGGAATAGAGAGAAAATTCAATAATTTGAAGCAAAATCCAAAGTTCCATGTTAATGAAGCACCAAGCTTAGCTATTGTAATTGGACAATGTGATATGTATGTGATGGAAATGGGACATGTTAGTTATTATTTATTCATCTATTTATTTCTAGGGCACCCAACTCCATAAAGACTATGGGTGGTTTTAACAAATTATAGTAAGCAATATGGTTGCTAACATGGTTATTAACATGTTTGCACACCTGGACATATTTGGTTGTGTCAAATCTTTTGCTATCTTAACTTTTTGACTCTCACATTACCTCATGGACATCCGTTCCTGGAGGCTTGTCTGGCACTCATATTATTTATTTACCGTAATTTAGATGTAAATTCAGGTGTAGACCTGAATCTTTACCCATGCATTCTAGAGTTATTATTTTATGTATTATAATCCATCATAGAGTCCTCTGGGTATACTAAGTAAAGTAAAATAAAGGTAAAGGTAAAATGAAGAAGGCCCCACTGTACCACACGCACACTGCAACTCCCATCATGCTGCCTTCCTATCTTCCACATCTGCTTCCTCCATATGTACACTAAGCACAATAAGTCCTATTTGAGAAAATACCACAATATATGTGATAGAGAGAGAAGTTAAATATGAAGTGAGCATCCATGTACCGTTCACTGTAAGGCAAAAAGATAGAGACCATTGACTCTTTTTCCTGGTAGCTTAAGCAATTGAGCTGTCCAGCTAAATAAACCAAATCTTAGTCAACAGGTGTGTGAGGCTATGCAATGAATAGTGAGGGCCACATGTATTAAACAGTGTGTTCCTTCCTGAGCAGAAGTCCTAATGGACATTTGTTACAATGAGAGGCTATGGTGACCAAATGAAAAAAGATACAGGTACTGTAAACTATTAAGCTTATCAGAGGATCTATTCAGAGCAGATCTGGAATATTTAATTGGCATGGTTTTGAACATTTTAATTTAGACATATTTTTAGTTTTAAGAGATTAAAAAAAAATTCTCGGTGTCTCCATAAGAAAGGAAATGATTTTTTCCCAGATTTTTAATTATTGGAAATCTTTTAAAATTGATATCTATATTATAGATATATGCTCTACATGGGGCTACCCTTAAAAAGTGTCCGGAGACTACAGTTAGTCCAGAATGCAGCTGCGCGAGCAGTTGTGGGTGTGCCAAGGTACACCCACACGAGTTCCATCCTTTGCGAGCTGCACTGGCTGCCGATTGCGCTCCGGTCACAATTTAAGGTGTTGGTTGTTACCTTTAAAGCCCTACATGGCTCAGGACCAGTTTATCTACGTGACCACCTTCTCCCACACTCCTCCCAACGACCAGTGAGGTCGCCCTTCTCTGTAGCCGCACCGACTCTATGGAACCAACTTCCCCCCGAGATCCGTACTACCCCCACCTTACTGGCTTTCCGTAAAGCCGTTAAGACCTGGCTTTTCCGGCAGGCCTGGGGCCAATAACCTATGGATTGGCCCATGTATGCAGGTGTAAATGTTTTTTGATATTTTTAAATTGTATTTATTATGTTTTTATTGGTGTTTATTCATGTGTTGTGAGCCGCCCAGAGTCCTTTGGGAGTTGGGCGGCATACAAATTTTATTAATAAATAAATAAATAAATTATAGGTGAATTACAGTAAGTCTATCAGATACTTAACACATTATTTTTTTTACTTCAAAAAACCCATGATTTCAAACAACCCAATAATAATAAAAATAATTAATTAAAAGAGATGGCATGGTCATGTGAATTATCACATCATTTAAAGTGGCATACAAAGGAAAAGTATGGGGTTGGAGACTATCTAATCTTTTACAGGTATCACAGCTAAACATCAAGGAAAATTAGAAGTATAAAAAGGAAATAAAATTGACTTTCCTGAAGGCCTTTCATAAAACTCTACATTTGAATTCAAGGGTCCCAAGGCATTTATGTGGATAAAGGTTTCATTAAATACCTATAAATAAAATTATATAGGTATTATGCTGAAAGTTAAAAATGAGATAAGAGCCACTAGGTGGCACTATTATATAAAGTGAGTGAAAGAACACCAAAATAAATTATTTTACTGCTCAAGTAGTATACAGAATGAGAGATGAATGCCTGTGAGGACAATGTTAATCCAAAAAGTTTAGATTCTTCACCCACCACTTCAACTCTATTACATTACCTTTTCTCTTATTTCTACTTTGTACACCATTATTTCTTTTCCTACATAGATAGAGATATAATAGGCATTTGGTTATATTTGGTTTTAAAATCCTCTTACATATCAATAATTTGGATATTTGATTTACGTGTCATTGTACTTTTTCATTAAAGACAAAACAGAAGCAAGCTAGAATGCAGCAGCTGGCTAACTTCTGGGCTTGGAAGCCAAACACTTTTGGATTTGTTTAGTACTTGACTGGTAAGCACCAGGGAGTATCAGCGTTACTGGCTAAACTAAGAAGTCAAAAAAACATTTTGCAAGAAGGCTGAGGCAAATTACTTTGGCACTATTCAGCAGTGTCTATTCAGTATGAAGCATTTCCTTCCTCTGAACTGTTTGAAAAAAAAATAAACATCCCACTAGTTCACTATTTCTCAACTTTGGCCATTTTAAGATGCGTGGTCTTCAACTTCTAGGATTCCCTAGATACTGTAGCATGCTGGTTAGGGAATTTGGAGAATTGAGGTCCATACATCTTAAAATAGCCAAGGCTGAGAAACACTGCACTAATTCAATGTAGTATCAGCTGTCCCATCTGCAGCTCTTGGAAGCATCCATCCATCCATCCATCCATCCATCCATCCATCCATCCATCCATCCATCCATCCATCCATCCATCCATCCATCCTGTTCTCTTTCTCACTATGAGCCATAGAGGAAACATCTTGCTCAATCTTGCTCTATTTATTAATGTATAGTATTTTATGTTTTCTTTTCTCCTGAACTATACTGTGGAAAGGTTTAATCCTTTTAGTTGAAAATGAAACAGCTATTTTGCACAATGTATAAAACACTAGTTACTTCTTTTTTTTTTTTTAAAAAAACCCCACAATTGATGGCTTTTTCACTGTTCAACATTAATTCAATATTTTCACTCAATGCTCAATTTTTGTGTGTGAGTTAGTGTGTTTGATATTCATACATTGCCCTTGTGGGTATGCAATTCAAATAATGGATTTATTTAGTAGCCAAGCTAAGTATTTTGCACTAAGACAATCAGCATTACTTATTAGCTGCCAGGGGTTCTTCTGGACATAATTTTGCCCACAGACATGTTTTTGGTGCTGAGATTTTCTGTTCTTTCTACTTAAAATTTACTGATTCTTTCCCTGTCAGGAGTAAATATAACGTCTCTGTTATGTTCTAACTGTTTCAACTGTGTTGCATGGTTCCAACCAGGTCCAGCGTTTGAGCGGGAAAAAGCTCAAACACTATTGGCTGGTCTGTCTGACAGCTCCCTATAAAAGGGCAAGCTGTCAGACTGCTCTTTGCTGGTTGCTTACACAAGAGCTGAAATAAAGAGCTGCTTTGGAAGTCTGTCTCCTGTCATCTCTACCCACTATCTAACAGTGGCGACGAGGGCTTGGGCCAGGAGAACTGTGACTAGCTTCTTCAGCACTTTCAACCAGCCAGGCAGACATCTT
>QLTV01000965.1:2650981-2688886 GCA_003457575.1 Thermophis baileyi | reverse complement strand
GCCGAGAGCCAGCGATGTCCTCCCTTCGAACCGGGCCGTGGAGCCGTGGAGGCCACACCCAGTACCTTCCAGGAGCTTCCATGCTCGAGCCCCGGAGCGGCAGCAGACCTGTCCGCACAGGCCGCTGCCTCACCACCGACTGAATTGCGCAGGTCTAGTAGGACGCCCCGCCTACCCCTGGCCGCACAGTCCGCTGCCTCACCGCCATCTGAATTGCGCAGGTCTAGTAGGGCTTCAAAACGCCCCGCCTACCTGCGTGATTACGTATGCTGGACAGCTCCATCCAGGAGGGGAGGGGTGTTATGTTCTAACTGTTTCAACTGTGTTGCATGGTTCCAACCAGGTCCAGCGTTTGAGCGGGAAAAAGCTCAAACGCTATTGGCTGGTCTGTCTGACAGCTCCCTATAAAAGGGCAAGCTGTCAGACTGCTCTTTGCTGGTTGCTTACACAAGAGCTGAAATAAAGAGCTGCTTTGGAAGTCTGTCTCCTGTCATCTCTACCCACTATCTAACAGTCTCCTAAATAGTCTTCCATTGCTTTTATATGTTTTGTAGCAAAATCTATACTTTAGTATCTAGTATGGCTTCTTTTGTTCATTATACCGTATTTAGTGTTGTGACTTTCCTGAAGGTCCAAACCATGCAAAAAACATGAAAATGACCCACAAGATCATTTGGGATAGAAAGATTCAGCAACATCCACATTATCACTATTAAATTGGCATGGGCAGCTGCTTTTATCAACTTGTTCTGCTAAAAAGTGAAGTAATGCCAGTTGATGGGTATTTCTAGATATAAAGATGTGACAGATATAGTATACATGTATACATATTTGTTCTTGCCCATGTCATACATGTGGTAGAACATTTCAGTTGTCTTTTAAGTTTTTAATTGAGTACTGCCAAAGTCTGTATTTTTGTGCATCTTTTTATATTTTGAAGAGGGCCTGGGGAGACTGCCAAGAACCTTGATTTGTTATATTTCTCCTGCTGGTAGCTGATTCATTGGCATCATATGTGCAGCTATCAAAGCTATTCTTCCCACTGCTCTAGTGAGGCTGAAATGCTGCCATTTCTGCTTATATACAGCTGCCAGTTTGACACCTGCATTAAGCCTACCTATACCCAGTCCAGCTGCATTACAAGCAATTGGTTCTTACTCATGTTAAAAGAAAAAGGAACAGGAACACGCAGAGCACAACAGGTATGGTGGCAGATAGAGAAAGAGATGGAAAGCATGTGCCATGGACGATTAAGGATTTTGCCAATGCTGTTTGTCCACAGCACTGCCTAGGTGTCCAGTAGAAGCCACAATGTCATATGCATCATGCCATCATTATACTAATGACATGCATTATGCAATTCTTATCAGCTGCAGGATACAATTTGTATTTGCATCCTATGTGGGATGAGAAAACAATGCTCATGATGTCAGTTGTAATTCCTGGGGCTTGGTAGTCTCCAGGTCTACTGCAGCAAGTATCAATAACAAATCCTCTTTATGTGTGTGTGTGTGTGTGTGTGTGTGTGTGTGTGTGTGTGTGTGTAAATATATATACATCTCTCTCTCTTTTATCTATCCCTCTATCTCTCTATCTCTATCCATCCATCCATCCATCCATCCATCCATCCATCCATCCATCCATCCATCCATCCATCCATCCATCCATCCATCCATCCATCCATCCATCCATCCATCCATCCATCCATCCATCCATCCATCCATCCATCCATCCATCCATCCATCTATCTATCTATCTATCTATCTATCTATCTATCTATCTATCTATCTATCTATCTATCTATCTATCTATCTATCTATCTATCATCCATCCATGCATCTCTCTCTCCCCCCCCCCTTTAAAAGTTGATAGGAGACCCAACCATGAGTTTACTGATTACAGCACAGCAGAAATTACATAAAGGAGTGAAAAAATCTTATGGTCCCTATGAAGCAAGGATGATCCTTCTGCACCTCCATTTCAGCAGAGAAGTGACAAACCTTTGAGTTCCAGGCCAATACCAGGCACATATGTTTAAATATTATGATATAAAATATCATATTATGGCATTATCTGCATTTCCAACAGTGTCACACTGGTCTCCTAGACATT
This sequence comes from Thermophis baileyi, assembly GCA_003457575.1. NCBI lineage: Eukaryota > Metazoa > Chordata > Lepidosauria > Squamata > Dipsadidae > Thermophis > Thermophis baileyi. Next base: position 2,686,774 of record QLTV01000965.1, on the reverse strand, counting down.
GCCAGTAAATAAAAGCAGCATTGCAGGTTGCCTGTGCTGGATTAGGCATAAATTATGTTTAGGGCCTCACAGTATTTCAGATGAATTTTCTCATTTTGCAAGCAAAGTCATTATTACTTATACAAATAAAAGTGATCCTGATTACCTATTTTATTAGCATTGTGTGTGTATTAATGTATCTTAAAATAAAAGTTACATTTAGGTACCGTTTACAGGCTATATTATATTATGACATAGATCAAGCCAGCCAAAAGCTATGTAATCAGCAAATGAATTTATTTTAAAACATTTCACATTTTTCACATTAAGTACCATGCTATTAAATAATTAAAAAGCTCATAATGTTTTTCAATTTTTTTGTGATAGCTCAAGATCCTGTTTTGGAATGAACTAGTGATACCTTCTGGCCCTGGGTAATTATATAACTTAGGGCCTCACTAAGCCTAAATCTAGCACTTAGGATTTTGAAATTGTGTTTATCTATTCAGGGACAGGGTTAAGAAACACATCAACACAATTCAAAGATAAGAAGACAGAGAATACCCTGGGAAGCTAGCAGTCTTACTTGTTAGTCTGCTGGTAGATGGGAGTTTTGTGGTTGGCTGCATTTGACATACCTAGTTCTTTGCTGACTCAGGGATGGTTGGATAGGTCTTCAATTCAGCAGTGGGGAGAGAGCTTGTCAACTGCTTCCCTCTTCAATAAGGAATCTTACTTTTTGAAAGGCTCTTCTTGTAAACACGTTACTCACATTCTAGCAATAATAACATACGTGTTTTATCACAATGCCTACCTATTGGTTTTCTGTCTGTAAGGATGGTATCAAACATTGCGGGTTTTTTTAGATTTTTATCCTACCTTTTATTTTCATTCAAAACTCAAGGAGCAAACATACCTAAGAGGCCTTCCTTCGCCAATTTCCTTACAAGAACCCTGTGATCAAAGTATCAATGGATTTTTTGGGGAAAAATGGGACTTCACATTTTGTGAAGCTTATTTAAACATCTCAGAGTAATTTTTCATTGACTTATTTCTTTGTTGGTAGTATTAATAGTTTTAATTGCTTGTTTCAGATTAATATCAATATAAATAGATTAGTTAAAAATACCTAAAATGTTATTCCAATAACATTGTTATCTAAAAACTATGCAGAATCTTGCAAAGTATTTTAAACAAATAAGCTGTTGAACTTTTCTCTAAAACAATTTTACCCTCTAGTTTTCTTTCTTGAAATTGTGACTTCCGTGTGAGGACGAGGGTTTTAATTTTGTTATTTTCAGTTATATTAATCAATTTTATTTTGATCATAGACCAGTATATAACTAATATAACAATTATGCTAAAATAGAAATAAAAACAAAAACTCATAGTGATAGAATAAAATAAGGTAAAGATAAAATTAAGATAAAATGACAAGAGTACAGATATTAAAACACAAAAGAATCTTATAAAATTACAATTAAATTTCACAATGAATAATCTAAATACTGTAAAGCAAGGCTTATAACTATAAAAGGACATAAGTAATACTAGAATTTATTAAACACTACAAGAATTAAGGCTATGCAAACTTACATTAAACCTAATGCTCTGTTGAACCGCTGCTAACGTTTGTTGGAATTAAAACCATTATGTTCCAGCCAATTATAACAAAGGAATAGCAGAATAAAACACAACAGTGGTATGTGTATATTTAAAAGGAAAAGAGAGGGCAAAAAAGTGGGTGGGAGGGGAAAGAAGGAAAGGAGGGTAAAGGAACAGAAAATATATTGAGCTATGGAAGCCTAGTTAAGGCTCAGTTATAGGAGTTGTTTACGTTTAATGATAACTCTAACACAAAACCTGGCTATGTTGTTTGAAATCTCTGCCACCTGGTCAGCTAGCAAGAGACTAAGGTAATCTGCTTGACTATTATGTTATAGATGGTGAAAAATGCATTGCTTATATATTTCTATTTAAAAAAGGGCTAGGCACCAACATATAACTCATTTTCAATTTCACCCTCATCAAAAGCCAGAGTCACATCTTATATGTTATAGAAGAACCTTCCCTCCAAGACAGCAGTGGGAACTTATATGTGGAGTTTCTTATTGACTTTTATTTCTTTGTAGAACTCAGCAATTTTATCTCAAAAATCATTAAGGGTGTATCAAAAAGCCACTATTTGAATTGCTTAACAACTTGGAAGGGATTTGGTCTCTGATTTACCTATGCTTTTTTCTTCTCATTACAGTAAGGCTGCATGAATATGAATAACATTGGTGAGAAAATTTATGTTTGATTTTGATTCTCATGAGAAGTTGGCAATGAAATCACTGGTGATTCTTTCTTGAGGGGTTATGGGCAAAAGGGATATTTACACTTTGGATCAACTTACTAGTCATTTAAAGAAAAATGAATTTGAATTCTTTAAAACTGCTGAGTGCTATATATACTAAAAGATCTTTCACCTTGAGAATTTGGGCCTCATAGAATAGCAGTGTAAAACAATCTAAAATTGTTGATGTTCAGAGGTGGGTTCCTCCCGGTTCGGACCGTTTCACCCGAACCGGTAGCAACCCGCTGGTGACGTCACGGAGCCGGTTCGGTCAGTGCCGGTCCGTGGATGCCGCCATCTTTTTTTTGGAAATTTTTTTGGGGAAATTTTTTTGCGGATTTTTATTTTATTTTTTCTTCTTCTGCGCATGCGCAGAAGCTGAATTTCCGGCACTGCGCATGCGTCACCATAGTTTTTGGCTTTTTTGGGGGGATTTTTTTTTATTTTTCGGCACTGTGCATGAGACACAGCCATGCGGCGCGGGAAGAAGTGAACCGGCAGCAATGTAAGTTAAAACCTACCCCTGTTGATGTTACTGGGAAGAGTTTTGGGGGTTCCCAAATCTATAGTCAATTGTAATGTACAATTGAAAATACTATTTAATGTACGGTGCTTAATACTACAGTATTAATATAGAAATAGGGAAACTGCAAGTAATTAGGAATAAAAAGTTGGTACACTGTAGTAACAAAGCAATAGGTTCGTGTTTTAAAGAATATTCCATTAGTATCCTATAACCTTAAGTTGGAATTCAACAAAAGAGTGCATTTTGTGTTGTGAAGACTCTAGACAATGTATACTATTGGCTGGGTTTCTCTATATTGAACATACCTATATTATATTTTGGAGAGCACAATGACTCATAAATTGGATTTGTGTTAAGGTGGTACCTATTCTGGTTTGATATTGTTGTTAACAATGTCCTGGGAAAAGAAGTAAGAGTTAAATTATATTCTACAAATTTGGAATACATCAATATAGGAAGTACTTTGACTTTACCATGCGTAGGCTACAGCTACAAATGTTATTGGGCTTCAGTGCAATAAAAGATGTATGTTCTGTTTTGATGTATGAATTAGCCTTCTCTTGACATTGTGGAAAGTCCAGTTAGAATTACTGTGTGTTATCAAGAATTAATTTGTTCTTCAGAAGTGAAATGTTCCTTCCTCCCTCCCTCCCTCCCTCCCTTTATTTATTACATTTGGTTAATATTTTTGTTCTTTTTTGTTTGCATGTCAAAACTACATTTTTTCTAAAAAAAGCTTATTAATTGCCATTAAGAACCACAAGATGGCAGTATTGATATTTGAAGCTCTTACCTTTGAATTACTGTTATTTCATATATACATTCAGAGGTGTTATCCTCTGAAGGTATATATGAAATGGTGTATTATTTGAACTACTGGAATTATACTTGCCATTATTTTTTAATAAATGCTTACATCAGACTCTACTTGCACTATAGATCTTCATTTCTTGTTCCAGTTTTTATAAGGAATTCACTTTGATTTGTACTCCAAATTATCTAATTTTTATAGAGAAAAGAAATCAAATTTGAAACACAACTATGGAGGATTTGAAAGGAATACAGTGGGTGGTCTACTGTTTTTGAACCTATTTAAACTGAGACCCTTTGGCTTGAAGTTGAAAAAGAACCGGTGGGTATAAAAGTAAAGATGTTCCCAAATCTTTCATTTTCAAGGTTCTAGCTTAGTGATGGCGAACCTTTTCGGCACCGAGTGCCCAAACCGGAACATGTGTGTGTGTGTTTGTGCGTGCGTACGTGTGCAGTAGCACCAGAGCGCCGGAGCACCAGAAACCCGAAGACCAGCTGGCCGGTGCGCATGCGTGTGCTGGCCAACTGGTCTTCTGGTTTCCGGTGCGCATCTTCACGCGCACTGGAGCACCGGAAACCTGAAGACCAGCTGGCCAGCATGTGCATGCGCACCATCCAGCTGCTCTTTGGGTTTCCGGTGCTCCGGTGTGCGCGAAGACCAGCTGGCCAGTGTGTATGCACGGGCCAGAAACCAGAAGAGCAGCTGGCAACGGCACGCATGCCCACAGAGAGGGCTCTGCGTGCCACCTCTGGCACGCGTGTCATAGGTTCGCCATCACGGTTCTAGCTTCTCTTGTGTAATTTTAAGTTACAGCAACCACCAGGAGGCGCCACTTCATAAATTTCACTCTTATTGGGAATCTTTAGACTTTAGAATCTTTAGAAGGAATCTTTGTTTTTCTGTGGGGTTCAAATCCTGTACCATGAATTTGAACTCACAGATCCTCACATTTTTAGATGGGTATATGCAATACATTAGCTTTGGGAGGTATTGAAGTCCCGGCATGTAGCAATTGCCGGAAGCAATATCTTAGAAGCACCATCAGAAGAAGCATTCTGATAGTGCTTCTTGTAGCATGAAAGAGTGAAGAAGTTATGTAGCTAAATTTATGCCCAATTTTATATCCTTTTATGAAACCTGCTGTGCCCCAAATCATTTATGACGATATGTAAGAGGAATTGGATCTCCTTCATACCCTTAGATGTACAGAAAATGTTTTGTCTTTGGCTGACAGGAAACCAAAGGAAACTTAATGCCATTTGCACTGAACCACTGGCAAAGGCTAATGGTCAAACCCCATGGCACATGTGATGAATCTCAGGTATCTGAAGAAATGTACTCTCCATCTGATTGAATCTCCTATTCTCCCCAACATTTTAATCTCCAGGAATATACAAGGGTTGAATGAAAGGTAACAGTTTGACTTCCATGAGCCATGGTGGCGCAGTGGTTAGAATGCAGTACTGCGGGCTACTTCTGCTGCCTGCTGGCTGCCTGCAATTTGGCAGTTCGAATCTCACCAGGCTCAAGGTTGACTCAGCCTTCTATCCTTCCGAGGTTGGTAAAATGAGGACCCAAATTGTTGAGGGCAATATGCTGACTCTGTAAACTGCTTAGAGAGGACTGTAAAGCACTGTGAAGCGGTACATAAGTCTAAGCGCTATTGCTAAGTGCTATTAGTTCAGTTTAAATAGTAATATTTCAACAAATATAACAAGATAACAATCCTTGAAATAAGCTCTTTAGTTACTTGCGTGTACTCTTCGACATAATCACCATCACTTGCTACACCCTTCTGCCAGCAATGGATACATCTCTTAAAGTCATCATAAAAGAACTTCACATTTTGTCTCTTCAACCAAGCCCTAGTTTCTGTGCACCACAACGAAGGGGTGTGTAGCTAGATTCACACATTGCTTCCAGCCAGACATGATTGTCTATGGCTGGGAAAGCAATCCATTATATTTATTCTATAAACGTGGCTTAGAACAAAATATGAACTCGATCAGTAAGTAAATCACTTGGGTGAAGTAGGTCTGATCAACTTATGAACGCTGAGCTTAGTTTCTCTTTGGACTGACCCTTCAGCGTGTTCAGAACAGGTTTAGGAATTACAGGCTCCCTTGATCTTTAGATTGCACAATTCACTTAAGCCTTTAAATTGCTGCTTTTGTAGGATTTTGCATGCTTACGTTTTCTGAAAAACAGCTGAAAATGTGATGAAATGCCACTCGGCACACCTCAGGATGAAAGTGCTTTCCCACCAGTAGAAAAGAAAAATAATAATAATGGAAATAAGAAACCATCCTCTTTAAAATCACTCTGAAATTTGTTTTGTTTTGATTTTTGCTCCCTTGCTCTACTTGGGTGAAAACTGCACGATGAATCTTATTTATATAAATGGATAAATACATGGTTACATTTAATAGCAATAGCACTTAGACTTATATACCGCTTCACAGTGCTTTACAGCCCTCTCTAAGCGGTTTACAGAGTCAGCATATTGCCCCCAACAATCTGGGTCCTCATTTTACCCACCTCGGAAGGATGGAAGGCTGAGTCAACCTTGAGCCTGGTGAGATTTGAACTGCTAAATTTAAACTGAAGCTGTTTTTGTGACTATCGCCTGAAGTTTGGGAATCTGTTGAAGTTCTCCTTTGTTTAGAGAGCAAAAGAATGCCAGAAATCTAAAACTGATCTAAGATTGGATAGGACTGTTTAATACTGGAGCACTCTTGAGAATTTAAGGTAGGTCATGTTACATATGTGAGATGCAAAGATTTCTTAGCAGCAGTAATTCTGATTGGATAATGGTATCCATTTAGGACAAAGGAAAGCAGTGGTTGTAATGTTCTTTTATGTTTTCTACCATGGAGTCAACACTTGGTCAGTTACATTATTGTTGCTGGATTAAAGACTAACATTTATTTTTATGATCATTGGAACCTATCTTGTAAGTAAGCCAAATTATTATATTTTTATTAGTTCATGGTTGACTGGCAGGGGAAGAGAGAGAGACCTGCATTTCTTTGAACACTTTCTTCATTAACAATTTGCTTGGTATCTTTCATAGATCAGAAGCAATGAGAAATATGTGCAAGCTGACTCACTCAGAATTTTATGTACTCACCAAATACAATATGGATCTATCAAAATAAACCATCACAGGAAAAATAGTTTAAAACAAGCTATAAAATGGACCTCCTGCCTTATTTAAAATATGCTTATTTTATTGACCGATTTAAAAGTCAATATATACATACAATAAAGCTTTTCATACCCATTTTGACAAAATGCAATCCAAACCAATTCTGTAACATTTGCAGAACTTACAACCATAAATCAACACAGGGGAAACAAGTCATTGCATCCTGCAGCAGAATATGCAAAGTATTACATGGGCAGTATATTAAAAACACACAGCAGGTAAATCAGATAACAAGACTTGTTATCCAACAAGTACCAATAGTGATAGGCACCTTGGATGCAATCCCAAAACTGCTGCACCCTCACTTGAACACCATCAGCATTGACAAAATCACCATCAATTGCAAAAGGCAACTTTACTTGGAATAGCTTCCATCCTGCAATGATACCTTTAACACTTTCAATTAACACCTTCCCATCCCAAATCCTTGGGAAGCACTCAATAGGGGGACAAAAATGCCAAATCCAGTCTAAACTTTTGACTGACTGCGCAGCTAACCACAATAATTTATTAAACTTGTTTGCCACCCAACTCTTTGACAATCTCGGTGGCTCACAACACTCAAAGTAATTGCAAGAAAATCAATGCAACATAAAAAAATAAAGATTAAAAATTGCAAGCACAATAAAATGTGGGGGGTCTTACTCTCCATTGCCAAAGGACTGGGTGAAGAGCCAGGCCTTTACAAATCATGAATAATGGATGGCTCTTAGTCAACTCACATTTGGACTATTGCAATGAGCTCTAGATGGGGCTACCCTTGAAGGATATTCGGAAACTACAAGTGGTGCAGAATGTGGTGGTGTGGGTAGTTATTGGGGCCGCGGAGGGTGGCTCATGTTACATACACTGCTGTTCTGAAAGCTGCATTGGTTGCTGGTTTGCTTCCGGGTACAATTCAAGGTGTTAGTGATTACCTTTAAAGGACATCAAACTGACTCATACTATTACCATTTGTGTGTGTGCACACGTATGCACACAAATGTCGTTGAATCAATCTTTGGCTCCTGGTGACTGCCTGGATAGGTCCCTGCAGTTTTCTTGGCAAGATTTTCAGAAGTGGTTTGCCATTGCCTTTTTCCTAGGGCTGAGGGAGAGTGACTGGCCCAAGGTCACCCAGTGAGCTTCATTCCTGGAATAGAACTAGAAACACATTGTTCTAGTTTCTAACTTGGTGCCTTAACCACTTCACAAAACTCGCTATCTGAAAGTTATCAACACACACACACACACNATATATGTATGTATGTATGTATGTATGTATGTATGTATGTATGTATGTATGTATGTATGTATATATATGTGTATATATATATATAAGAAAGTAGTTCCCTGTAGTTTCTACTATACAGAAATGACTCTCTAAAAGACACATGCACATAAACACACGCACGCGCACGCACACACACACATAAACTCACCTTTAAAAACTATAATTCAAAATAAAGTGACTTTTGGAGTTCCCTGTGGTTTCCAACATTTGTGGTGTTATAGTGACCATATTCTGCAAGTAACAGAATGCATAATTCCTTGCATAATTCCTTGCATAATTCTGCAAGTAACTGCAGAATTCTATTGTTGGTTCATCGTTTACACTTCAAAACAGCATCTCAGCCAACAACAGTAACTTTGACATCCTCCACTGGAATGGTCTAGAATAATTTCTTTTGATGCCTCTTTGCCCACTTCATTAAAAAGCACCAGAGAATTATATTATCCTACTTCTGCAAGAGCAATTTTAAGTAAATTGGGTCCTGTTCATATCGTCCATACCAGAGGTGGTATTCAGCAGGTTCTGACCAGTTCTGGAGAACCGGTAGCGGAAATTTTGAGTATTTCGGAGAACCGGTAAATACCACCTCTGACTGGCCCCGCCCCCATCTATTCTTTGCCTCCCGAGTCCCAGCTGATTGGGAGGAAATGGGAATTTTGCAGTATCCTTCCCCTGGAGTGCGGAGGGAATGCAGATTTTGCAGTATCCTTCCCGTGGAGTGGGGTGGGAATGGAGATTTTACAGTATCCTTCCCCTGCCACGCCCACCAAGCCACGCCCACAGAACCGGTAGTAAAAATTTTTGAATCCCACTACTGGTCCATACTTATTTATTGTGCTTTTCTAAATCATGTAGTTATTTTTGTGCAAAGTCATGAAAAGTCATAGTAACTTAAAAAGTATGGGTGAAATATGATAGACAATCAATAATGCAGTTTTAAAAACACTATTTGCTGACTATATTTGTATATCCTTTATTTTTCATGGAATTTTAAGGACAGGGGGAAACAGAGACGATCACTTGGCATTTGCAACCTTCCTGAATTTCATTCTTTTTTTCTTATTACAGAAAGTTACTAAGGAGTGGGGGAAAAAAAGAATCATTACTCAATTACTCTTGTTTGGAAGCAATGGGATCCCTCTGGACGTGTCTAAGTTTGCTTCAGTGGCATTTCCAACAAATGCAATATATTATTCAGCCCAGGGGTGAAATGCTCCCGGTTCACTCTTACCTGTCGGTCGCCGTAGAGCCGGTCGCCAAGGTAGCGCGAGGCACCGCCCACCCGCCCGGACGCCGCCATTTGGGTTCTTTTACCCTCTGCGAATGCACAGAACGCTTTGCGCATGCGCAGAGGGTAAAAGAACCCAAATGGCGGCGTCTGGGCGGCGTCTGGGCGGGTGGCTGGCGCCTCGCGCTACCTTGGCGACCGGCTATACAGCGACCGACAGGTAAGAGCGAACCAGGAGCATTTCACCCCTGATTCAGCCATCAGTGACATAAACATGTGTTTCTGGAAAGTTCTTGTTAAATCCAGTCCCTCAAATGATTTGGAAGTGGCATATTTACCATGTACAAGGAGTGGTGCAGTGGCCTAGAGGTGGAGCTCTTGCCTCACAATCAGGAGGCTGTGAGTTCGATCCTAGGTAGAGGCAGATATTTCTCTCTCTGGGCACAATGAGAATATATCTGCTGAACAAATCTCCTCATTGGCGTCAGGAAGGGCATCCGGCCAGTAAACACTCTGCTAGCTCCATTCAGTTGCCCAGACTCCACCCCGCAAGGGATTATGGCATTGTTAAATGAAGATGATGATGATGATACTTACCATGCACAACCGCCACAAAGAATCTTACATAAAAGTGCAACAAATTATATCAATGGTCTTCCTGATATTGAGAGGAAGTTGAGAGCAACAGACAGGATCTATCGACAGTTTATGAGATGCAACTATTTATGCAGAACTATATTCCATAACTACCATTCTACCATGATGACCTGAATGGGCATTGCTATTAATACATATTTAATGAAAGTTTCTTGATGCTCAGCGGGGTTCCCTTGGAGAGTTATTTTTTTAGATTTTATCCTCATTTCCTGTGAAAAATTAGGAGGTGATCTACTAGTTGTAAAAGTTTATTATTTATATTGCATTTGAGAAAATGGGTTCAGATTCATGCTGGAACTGTTGCTGTTAACCAAACAGTCCATAAAAGCATGATAATGTTGTTGACTCAAGCAAAGATTAGGTTGAAATGATTTCCCCTAATCAGATGCTAAGCAAATAGATATATAGCCTGTATTTTTAGTTAATGGTGCCTTTAATCGATTTGGAAAACACTAAAAAAAGAAAGAACCCTTTGCTATCTTCATAAACATTTGTCCTAAAGTCCTATATCTGATTGGCCTGAAAGCTTTACTTTTCTGGCTTCTGATTGGTTCTTTTCTAACTTCCTTATTAGCCCCGGAAGAGATATCATGTCAGCTAAAAGGATGTTTGGGAATCATGAAATAGCAGAGATAGGTCTGGAAATGAAAGCAGAAAGAGATGAAGTATTAAACCCTTGTACGGACATATGTCATAATGAAGTTTTAGGCAAATGCATTTCTCAAACTAGCAGGAGTTGAAATTTTTGTCCAGAAGAACAGCCAGTTCTTCAGTACCAGGGGTGGGTTCTGGATCCATTTGTTGCCGGTTCGCTCAGGGTCGCGCCGTGCGCGCATGCACGCTGCAATCAAAAAATAGCTTCTGTGCATGCGCAGAAGCAAAATCCAAGATGGCAGCACCCACAGAGACCGACGGAACCAGCCGTGACATCATCGCCGAGCTACTAACGGTTCTAAAGAACCGGTTAGAACCGGTAGGAACCCACCTCTGTTCAGTACTCACAACTTTAAGATAGGGATGGTGACTGGGAATTATACATAATATTTGGGGCAGGGGCTGTAACAGGATGATAAGTCAATCAGAAATGGCAGGGATTTTATCTTTTGTGAGGAAAACACTGTGATGTGAAGATGTTTCTTTTTAATTATGCTAAGCTTATAGGGTAAATTACATTTTGCTTCAAAATGATGCAAAGATTACAGCAAAAGATTTGGGGTCTTACGTTCCCTTCTTGCTTTAGGGGCAACTAGAGCTTTTTAACAAAAAGTACTCAAGTTATATAACTAGGACTTTCAAGAGAAACAACAACCCCAGGAATGTATCAATGTGATCTTTCCCCCCTGATCATCGCTCAAAGATGAAAATTGAGCTGTCAGTCATCCATATTGTCTTGAATATCAGGGATTAGTTGATCATTGAGAAATAATAGGATGTTTGGGATTTCAACCAAAGAGCATTGAGCTTCCTTGATAGATAAAATATCTATCTCTGGTTACTGAGATGACAAAGGAACTTTTTGGTACTGTTTTTCAATTTGGCCATACAAAGAAGAATAAAAGAATCAAGAATTTCCAGCCACAAATTTAAGCTGGAATAGAAACAGCAATATCCATGAAGATCTGGATACTACATTGTCCAACACTTCATAACAAATCTCAGACCTAAATCTGACCAATGAAATGGTGTTATTAATCCCAAACCATAATAATCTATTACGTCTTTGTCCAGTATGACTAGTGACACTTCTCTAGGTCTTCAAGCAAAAATTGTAACCAAAGCTGACAACTGGCTTCTTTTAAATGAAGATACCAAGGATAAAACTGAAAATTTTGTTGTGCAAAGAATATGGTTGCTCCACACTCATCTTCTCCCTTTTCCAGTGTTCAGGTGTAATATTCCAAATATTAGCTTGTATAGAGTAAGAAATATCAAGTATGTTCTTCTTGAACTTTCCAGATCCAGATGATTGCTTCAAATCGTAAATATGCTAAACTCTCAGATATAAAGCTCTTATATGCATGGATAGACATGTAACATGGAACTTTTACTGGTGTACCATAGTATACCATTCAGTTCTTCAAGACATCTCATGAAGATATTCCAAGCGAATATTTTTCAGAAAAACAAAAATAGGGTGGAGAAGAACAAACTAATTTATAAGTTCTGGTAATCACATTAAGAGATAGATAAAACTAACTGCCAGTAGTTGTGGCAGGAATAGTCTGTCTTCAGTTGTTGAATCCATGTATGTAGAAGGATAATAGAATTGTAGGTTCAGCCTGGAGTGAAATTCAGATTTTCCATGTTTCATGACACAATTTCAGGGCTGCCGAAAGCATACACTGTTCTCAAGTGTGACGATCTGTATACTGTTTTTTGGGACAACAATGCCTCTTGGCTAAGCTAGAGGATTATGCCAACATACAATAGAGTTTTGCCAACAAACAATAGAGCCACTGAACTATAAATAGGCAGGCACAAAACTGATTCTTTAGAGCAGAAAATGACCCACTTTTTTTGATAGCAGACTGATTCAATTAAACCCACTGAAAAACAACTGTGAGACAATTCAACCTGCAAATAAATATGCTCTAGGAAGAAAGCAGGAAGTTGTCTATAAAGAAGTATAATCATTCACAGGCCTAATTGCAGTATATTGATCATAGGGATAATACAAATAAAGTATTTATCTGAAAAAAATCTCCTAATCTTAAATTTATGGTAATCAAAATTGGGTTTCAAAAATCTGGATAAGCACCAGATAGTAAGAAAGAGGTAGAGCTTTTGGTATCTTTATATTTCCATCTAATGGTAATCCAGATTTTTACAGTTTATACCTGATAATGTATTCCATCTGTAATGCTGTTCTTCTTTTTGTTTGAAAAATCAAACAGAATATTTGATTTTACACCTCAGTTAAGATGATGTTACATCTTTCAGTAAAAAAACCCGGAAATTTTTTTTAAAAAAGATAAAAAAAAAAAGATGGCGGTGCCCACAGACCGACACCGACAGAACCAGTTCCATGACATCATTGTGATGTCACCAGCGGGTCGCTACCGGTTCGGGCGAACCAGTCCGAACCAGGAGGAACCCACCTCTGGTGTGGAGACCAGGACATTAGTTCAATCTATGGATATGATGAAAGTGAAAAACAGAGCTGAAACTGAAAGTTATATTCCCCAAACACTTTGCTCTTATTTCCTTCATTAATTTGTAGGGGGGGAAAAACTGTTAACCTGTTTTTTGCACATTATTTCAGATGTCCCAGCAACTCATAATCCATTGAACCTACTATATTTCCTGTGTATACGATTCTTTCATTAAGTATATACTTAATACTTAAGAAGTTATCTTAAGCAGCCAGTATCACCTTTATTTTTCTGGAGCGCAGTGGTTGGAATGCAGTATTGCAGGCTAACTCTGCCCACAGTCAGTAGTTCAATACTGACAGGGCTCAAAGTTGACTCAGTCTTCCATCCTTCCAAGGTTGGTAAAATGAAGATTCAGATTGTTGGGTGCAATATGCTAACATTTGTAAACCACTCAGCACTATGAAGCAATATATAAATCTAAGTGCTATTGCTATTGGAGAAGAATAGTATTTTTGTATTTGTTTCATAGATAAGATTAAATATATGAAATAAAAAATGGTGGTAAATATGTTGTCATACCATGCAGCAAACCTCTCCCTTACATACATGTATGATTTCCTCAGTTCATTACCCTTGTGTCTATTTATGAACCGCTCAGAAATTAGCTTAACAATATTCCCTAATTTTGTGTGATTACGGAATTTGGCACAGTGTACAAACAATACTAGTCATGTCCAATACAAATGAAAAAAAAAACAAAACAAAAACGCTGAGTATTGTGATACTATCTTCTTTGAATTATTGTTAGTCAGGATAAAAATCATCCTAGTCCAAGCCTATTTTCATATCAAGACCGAAACCTGTTATAGTGTATGCATAAAAATTGCAATATAGTATAGAGACAGAGGCACAAAACCACTAATTATATTTTGGAAAGACTGCTTGCAAAAAACAACAACAACCATGTACACAGTAAAAAATGTGCATTTAAAAATGCTGCAGTAGGCTGCACACCTGCTGAAATATTTAGGAATCTTTTTGCTGAATTTACAACTGGTTATGGGCTGAATCAAATTAACAAAAAACAAAACAAACAAAAAAACCAGAGAAATAGAATGAAATCAAAATAGAGATTGGTCCATCTCTAGTCTCAGCATAAACACACTACAAACCAACATCACCTTGTTTACAAGAGCTCGCCCAGGCCCCTTATGGTCTTCCCACTGCCTTTAAAACCTAATGCACAGTTTTAGTATCAGAAATCGAAGCTAATTGCATCAAGATAAGAGCAATGCCAGTTGTTATATAATGGAAAATAAATAAGGCAGATTGCTGCTTGGATTAGAGGGCATAAGGTTGTTTTGGTACTGAAACTTTTCTATCATTAGTGTAATTCTTACGATAAATGTTCTACTCCCAATTCAATTAGACAAAGATTTTGGACAAAAGCCAGTTGAACCTGATTTATTTTCAATAGGAGCAAGTAACTCAGAGTCATCCCAATATCTGGTCTCTACCCATCTACTTTTTAATCATTTAGGCAACTGATGGAACATCATAGAATAATACATATACTCTAAAGCATGGAACATTTAAATCTATTTCTATCCATGGGCCACAGGCAAATTACTTTCATCCAAAGCAATACCACTTTCATATTTTTAGTGAGAGAATTTTAGTACTGAAATTACAATATTGATCCACCTTCCCAGACCATCAAACAGACTGATGACATGTAAAGCAGTGCTTAGTGTATTTTATAATGGCGATAGAAATGCCAAACACATTGTTGTATTCCTACTTTGCAACATACAGGTTTGAAATAATGATGCAAAAGATTGATTCATTGTTGTTTGAATATTTCTATTTCCTTTTCTCAAGCTGAGACTGGATGCTGGATAGTGGATGCCATCCATTGAGATGTATAATTGCTTAAGGTATGAGGTAGGCACACCATGATCATGACTGCATGCATCCAAGATAGACCTACTAAATTTTAGTCTTTCAAAATTCTGCATCAAATAAATATTTTTGATGTATGGCAATGCATGCCATGTGATTGGTCTTGTACCTTGTTTTTTCCTTTCTCTCCACACCGTGTTGTGCAGACATCTTGTGACAAATGATTGTGGGTACCCATTCTACTTGAATTATTCACGTAGGTATCTGCTCTTCAGCTGTTTGGCTTGCTGGGTACTACAGTGGGTTCTCACCCTGCTTCTAGGCTTCCATCCTCTTGTCTGCCTAACAATCTAACCAGGACACAAATCATGAAGTTACTTCATTACTGTCAATGCACCTTACAAGACCAGCCACATGGCACATGTGAATAATAATTTCCTGCCACACACCAAAAGCATTTCGGAAGCTGTAGAACGCAGCTTCCAAGATCTGCAAGTGGGCATCACACACCTCCCAGAGGCTACCATACAAGGACAAATTATGCAGTATAAATATCGCTTGGAGGTGGGAGATACTTCCAATGTAATCTACCGAATCTCCTGCATGGATTGCCCCTGTGTCTATGTAGGACAGATGGGGAGGAAGCTAACCACCAGGTTGCAAGAACACAAGCGAGCGGTCAGACAAGGAGACCCGAACTCATTGGTAGCCTCACACTGCAATGAACAAGGACACACATTTAATTTTGCAGCTACTAAAATTGTTGGATGAGCAAGGACAAAAACAGCCAGAGAAGTGATCAAATCCTGGGAAACAGGCCCCTTGTCAGTCAACAGGAGTGCTGATTTACCACCAGCCTATCAAGTACTTAGAAGGCAAGGGCTGGGCAACACAAGAAACAACAGCCAATGCCTTAAAAGCCAGCCATCAACACACCCCAATCAAACATCTTTAAAAAAAACACAACAGGTACTACAAATACCTAGAGAGAAGTTCCCTGAAGATGGGTTCCAGCACGAGTCCGAAAGCTTGAAAGACAAAACCACAGGTCCTGGTGACTGACCCAGATTGGATCCTGCAATCCATCCCTGCTGTTATCTCACTTATATTTCTTTGCAGTAGAGCATATATTTTAAATAGTTAAACATTTAATGCAAAATTGGTAATATGATACCTGCGGAAAATTTATGTGCGTGTAGGTTTCTCACTTGTAATCCATCAGACTCCCTGTCCCACTTTGATCTTTTAATATTCTTTTTATTTTGAAGAAAGGAAGTTGATCCAAATAAAAGTTCCAGCCTTTCTTTTCGAGAAGTTTCCTTCTCGAAAACTATGGAACTAAAATGGATGATGTGAAATCGCATTACCATTTTGTTTTCCAGCAGCTGTTTTGTGAGAGCCCAATATGCTGACTAAATTCCAATCCTACTTAGCCTATTCCTATTCTGACTACACATTTCCATTTTAAAGGATCAACAGCAACAATTGTTTTTCAACATTAGCCATTTTAAGATGTGTGAACTTCAACTCCCATTTAATTCTGTGAGTTGAAGGCCACCCATCTTAAAATGGCTAAAGTTGAGAAAATAGAACTAGAAGGTGATGGAAAAGGCCTTTATGTGGGACTCTGGAACCTCACTGTTAGATTAGCAGTGGGATAGATTTAGTTTAATGTTTCCTTTGCCTTAAGGAAGAAACAAGTCGTCTAAAATAACGCTACCACTGTTGTTTTATTTATCTGCTATTTTCAATTTTTTGTTTTACCGCCCCACAAACATTGATGAATAGCCACTGTTCCTGCTGGGTTGTGATTTGTTTTGCTCTTCTACTCTTATTTGGCCTGATGGGATCATTTATTGCTTTTCATATATTCCATAATTTATGTCATCATTCTGCTTAAGTAGATGGCATAGTTGGCCTGTATAAAAAATCTTTGTAGTCATCTCTTTGCTTCTTGTTAAAATTAACAGCAGTTCTGAAGGAGCATCAGAATTCAATCCCTGTTCAGAGAAGCATTATGAATAAATTTGGCAAGCATGGCATTTTCATAAAATGTATTCTCACATGATAATAGTTATGTACAATGTAATAGGTTAATGGTGGCTTAGTTTAGCTTCTTGGTTGAGTTCAGACAACATATCTAATTCCCACATAGTCCTTTGGTGCATAGGTTTTATATGGGACCAAAGATCAGTAACAGATCACTAGCTTTGCAGATTCAGTCCTTTACGTCTTACATAATGTACTGCGATTCAGAACAACCGATTGTGCATCCAGCAAAGCTAATAGCAGTCCACACAAGTACCACCTGATTGTTGAATTGCTGCTTACGATTATTTACTGTTATTAACTAGTTATTAACTATTCACTAAGTCTGCATTACTATTACTATTAATCTTCTCATCGTTCCTATCACCCATCACCTCCCACTTATGACTGTATGACTGTAACTTGTTGCTTGTATCCTTACGATTTATATTGATTGTTTCCTAGTATGATTTGATTGCTTATTTGTACCCTATGACTATCATTAAGTGTTGTACCTTATGATTCTTGACGAATGTATCTTGTCTTTTTATGTACACTGAGAGCATATGCACCAAAGACAAATTCCTTGTGTGTCCAATCACACTTAGCCAATAAAGAATTCTGTTCTATTCTATTCTATTCTATTCTATTCTATTCTATTCTATTCTATTCTATTCTATTTCTATTCTATTCTATTCTATTCTATTCTATTCTATTCTATTCTATTCTATTCTATTCTATTCTATTCTATTCTATTCTATTCTATTCTATTCTATTCTAGTGTTTGGTGGCTGGCTTCACATTACACACTTAGTTTGGTTACGGAATTAATCCATGTTTGAAGTTTATTTTTTATTTAGCAATAGCAATTTTTATTTAGCTTTGATGCCACCCAATTGCAATTGAAAATCCACAATCCCAGCCTATTCTTGTGAATTGAAGGATTTTGATCAAGCCAAACATCAGCTAATTGAGTTTGTACCACATGCTAAAAGCAACAAGAATACCATCCAAATTTAAAAGTAACCAAGCCATTGTGTGTGTGTGTGTGTGTGTGCGTGTGTTGCTACTTTGTCATTAATTTATCCCAGCTGAGCATGTTGTGCAAACCCAGCCAGGGAGACCAATGCAGGGGTGAAATTCAAAATTTTTCCCTGCTGGTTCTGTGGGCGTGGCTTGGTGGGCATGGCAGGGGAAGGATACTGCAAAATCTCCATTCCCACCCCACTCCTGGGGGAAGGACACTGCAAAATCCCCATTCCCTCCCCACTCCAGGGGGAAGGATATTGCAAAATCTCCATTCCCACCCCACTCTGGGGCCAGTCAGAGGTGGTATTTTCCGGTGCTCCGAACTACTCAAAATTTCCGCTACTGGTTCTCCGAACTACTCAAAATTTCTGCTACCGGTTCTCCAGAACCTGTCAGAACCTGCTGGATTTCACCCCTGGACCAATGGGTAGGGCAGCAATAAGCAGAGGATCACAGGGAGAACAGGGGAAAGAGGTAACTAAATTAAGCAACATTCAGAAACTAGAGCAATGCTTTTGTCATTATATCATGTTTACTTAAATAGAAGGATATCTTACTGATAATATTTAGAAGAATTAGGTTTATCATACTGAGTTCTCAATTAGAGATCAAATGAATATTCTCCCAGATCCATGCAAAAACCTTTGAGAATCTCTGTCTCACTGGCATTGTGAGTGGCTTGCCATGTGTTTAAATCTTTGTTGAAACAATTCTGCTTTTTAAAGTCAACATGGCCCGTTCTGATTATTAACTTCTTTGATATTTGCAATAGTGGTGAATATCTGTAGCTCAGGTGTAGGATAAGGATGAAGGTTCATTCTCCAAGCTTGTGGGTTGGTTTCTGAACGTTTCATTACCAGGCTAGGTAACATCTTCAATGGAATTAAGGGGGTGTTCTTCTGTTTATAAGGACTTCAGGTATGTCAAGTGAGTATCTTGTGATGGGTCAGCTGTGAGTCATCAGTGAGTCTTCTAATGGGTCTTGTGATAGGGAGATTACATCAGGTCAGGATCATTGGGAGGTGAACTACTGGTGGTGGGGGTTGCATGGGTTGGTTGAGGGTCGGTGCTGTCTCTGATTGGCTGTGAGGTTGATTTGGATTCTGAGGGGTTCGTAGGTTGGTTGTAGGTCAATGTGTCTGTTGATGGAATTGCTTGTGGAGTGCCAGGCTTTTATGAACTCATGAGTGTGGCGGGTGGTAGTGTGGCCGATGATTTTTATGTTGCTCCAATCAAATTGGTGCTGTTTGGTGTTGATGTGGGTAGAGATTAAGGATTTGGGATTGTGGAGTTTGACTGCCAGCTGGTGTTTGTGGATCCTGTTTTTTTTAATTGATGTGATGTTTGTCCTTTGATATTTGTTCTTTGATAGTTTGTATTTTGAAGGTCTAGTATCAGAGGTGGTATTCAGCTGGTTCTGACTGGTTCAGGTGAACCAGTAGCGGCCATTTTGAGCAGTTCAGAGAACTGGCAAATACCGCCTCTGGTTGGCCCCACCCTCCCACTCCCGCCGTTCCCTGTCCTATATTCCCTTTTTTTAAGCTCAGCTGATTCGCGTGGCAGAGCAGATTGTCGCGCCTCAGCTGAGCTAAACAACAGCTCTGCTGACCAGCGCTGACACCGAGGGTGGTCTTTGAGTGCTGCCACGTTTTCAAGCCACGTGTCTGAGCCAAGCGCATGCGCAGAAGGTTGTGCGCATGCACGGACGAGGCACGTGCATGCTCACATTTTTGGTGCTGCTGGGCGAACCGGTAGGTAAATTGTGTGAATCCCACCCCTGGCTAATATGGCATACTATTGCTGAAACCAGTTATGTCTCATTTAGAAAACACTCTCTCATACCCATGCAGACTGTTGTATGAACTGAAGGCAGGCAGGTCCACCATTCCAGCTCCTGGTTTGAAAAAAACGCAGAATAAAAAGTTATCGAAGAATTGCAACCAAGCCCGGGAATGGGGAACCTGTGACCCTCTGAAAATTGTACTGTAATGCTGATCATTTTTTTTTAAACTCACATTGCCCAGAGCAATAATTGAACATCTATAAGCACATTGCAGTGAACAAATCATAACTGCATGGAAATTAATTTACACAAATTTAAACTGTTTTATATAATCATGTTATAACAGAGTTTTGTTGTTGTGAATAAGATTTAGGATAATCCTGCCTTTTCTTATTTAGTTTGCTTGCTTGCTTTACAGTGATTCTTAGCAAAAGTTATATTGTATTACAAAACGTAGGCATAATGAAATCACTAAAATGAAAGGAATAAAAAAAGAAAAGCCTAAAAGGCTGCAAACAAATAAGCAACACAAAATAATTGATTTAAAGCACTTTATCTTTTTTAGACTAAAATCGGGCAACAAATAATTTGATTTTTTTGAATGAAAGCACCAAATTCAATTTCTCTCTAAAGATTTCCTTCCATGTAAATTCTTCAAAACTGTCCAATTTACCTTTATAAATTTTAACAATTTTATGAATTTACTTAAGATCTGCAGGAGAGAAAAATATATATTTATTCCGCAGCTCCTCTAGCAATGAGATCTAGATAAATAAACATTATGAAATGTTATTATACTGAAGTGTAATACTGTATATATAAGAATCATCCTGCTTGGCTTTGGATAGAAAATCCATATTTTATTATTGTTGAGTTGGCATCATCTTCTTTGAGGATTTATTACTTCTTGGCTATGACAGTCATTTTCAAATGAAGAAAATAAAGCTGGAATAAATGGTACATTATAAAATAGTAGGAAGGCAGGACAGTTTTAAGTTTCTGCTTGTATCAGCAAGAAAAACAAAGTAGCCAGGCATATTATGTCAAACTATAAGATATTTGGCTTACAGTGTCAATTTCAATGTTCTATGTAAACCATAGTACAATATCAAGATATCTGAGGTTCATTCCGAACAATTTGGATGGGAATTCTGCTTTTCTTTAAATTCTTTAATCTTTAAATATTTCCTATTTATTATTTATTTTGGTAATCGCAAATCATTTTCAAGTCACTGATTTGCATCCACATTTGATAATGTATATTTCCAAGGTATTGGATATTATCTTTTACTTTCCAGTAATAAAAGGTGAAGGTTTTCATTTGCATGGATTGTGCCTGGACGTAGATATTGTCTAGGTTAGCATTCCCAACTTAATGTACCTAGATGTTAATTGGCTGTGCTGGTTTTGAGACTGATGAATGAATCGAACAGGGCTTGGGAAACACCTATTGAGAGAAATTGCTGTAAGCTTATTATATTGTTTGATATATAGAATAAAACAAATGGCTCTTGTGCTCAGTCATTATTTACAAAAAAAATATATGGGACAAATAGAAAGCAAAAATAGAGTTTGAAAGACTTCCTAGCTTTAATTAAGTAAATGGCAGAGATACAAGTTGATGGTCCAATCACATTTCATATGTGACTATTGGGCCACCTATTTCTAACCAATAGTTCTGCATAACAGATGATCTTTATTTAAACAAATGACTCTGCGCTAGTTATGCACTGCAAAAATACTATTCTTAGTGCCATTCCTGTTTTACCTGATGATCATAATAGGAGCGTTAAAATAATTTATGCTGCACCAGACAAAAATAAATTCTTAAATACTTGCAATCACTGGTGAATCATTAATTATTGACAGGCAGTAGTTTAAAAATAAGGATATAGTAAAAGTGTTCTACTGCTATTTTTTGCAGCAACCTTTATTGTCCTTTGCAAATTTCAGAAATGCAAAGATAGCAAAAAGCCAACATCTGTAAATGTTATATCCATCCTGCTTAAAGCAGTTATTTTACCTTTCAGTAGGAGTTAAATTGACTTACTAAGGAAAACCTTAAAAAGGGCTCGTGTACTTATGGAAAATATGTAGTAAGCTGAATGTAAATCAGGACATACTTTCTAGATGGCTACTTCCTATATTGCCAAGTCTAGGGCTCCAGTTCAGAGTGTCAGACTTCAGGCTGTTGAAAGCAGAATAATGCATCTCTAAGGGGGTCTGTGACAAGTACTTAACGAAAGTTGATATATGGACAGACAGGGTTTGCATCTATTAAGAGCAGCATCCATTGTGTTTTGAAGCTAGATAACACTGGAAAGGTAGCAGGATGGATGTAAGAATGGTGTAGTGATTTAAAGTACCAGGCTACAGATTTTGAGTTCTAGTTCTGCCTTAAACACAAAGATAGCTAGAAGATTTTGAGCCAGCCACTCTCATACAGTACTAGGAAAGAAGCAATGTCAAACCACTTCTAAAAAATATGTAAAAAAAACCAACTATAGGGACTAGTCTAAGCAGTCATCAGGAGTCAAAATAACATTGAAGGAATACAATAAATAAATAAATAATAAAAAATTGTATAAATACCGAGTCCATCGTTTCAAAAGCTTCTTTCATAATATTTAGTCTATTCGAAGATTAAAATACAAAACACCAAAATATTTTAAAAAAGAAAAAAAGCAACAAAACAAAGTGTCTTAGAAAAAAAAAGACTAACACAGAATCTTCCCTAGTTAAATGCTGATTAATATACTACAACAATGTTAATTTCCCACCCCTTGCAAAAAAAGAGTTTTAAACTATTAAACTACTAAATCTGTTTACAAATTGTTAGCCTGTCATTATATACTATATTAATAACAAATAATTAAAAGGAAAAACAATAATAGAAATGTTACATAAAAGATTAATAATAATAATAATAATAATAATAATAATAATAATAATAATAATAATAATAATAATAGAAAGACAAGATTGAAATTCCAAACTTATGTCAACGAACTTATTGTAATCAACTCATAGAAAATTTAGCATGACTTCAATCCCAGATCATTGCTTTACATGTTTCTTAAATTTGCATAGATGTTTGAATTTTGAGATAGACAACTAAAAAATATTTTTCAAGGTGATCAAGTAGCAATACTGCTAGAAAATATACCAAGATAGGGAATTTTCTCCATCTGAGGACTAGTAGTATTTGGAAACGTTAATTCTTCAAAAAAGTTGGAAATGTTATGGATATTAACAGAGATTTGTAACAACCACAAGGAAAAGTCCTTTAGTGAATATGTAGAAAGAGGAATTATCATCAGGATTTTCACGGCCATCAGGAATTTGAATGTTGGACTCCATCTGATATCATTGATTTAATCTTTTACTTTATTTATCAAATTTATATGTTGCCCATCTTATTATGAAGTGACTCTGAGTCAGGGGTGAAATTCAATTTTTTTCCCTACCGGATCTGTGGGCGTGGCTTGGTGGGCGTGGCAGGGGAAGGATATTGCAAAATCTCCATTCCCACCCCACTCTGGGGCCAGCCAGAGGTGGTATTTGCCGGTTCTCCAAACTACTCAAAATTTCCGCTACCGGTTCTCCAGAACCTGTTAGAACCTACTGGATTTCACCCCTGCTCTGAGTGGCATATCTTAATACACGTGTTGCAAGTTTACTGATTTGTTGAAACCAAACTTTTTCTTTTTTAAAACATGCCAGACTGTTTTTTTTTTTTTTTGTGATAGGGTGGATAGAAAAGAAAATACTGTGGGCCTTTTTTTCTTTTTGGTGACTTATGTCTGGAAGGGAATTTGGCTCTGGGAAAAAAATTAGGCTCCCTCCTTATCTTCAGCATTAAAACTCTCTTAGCTGGCAGGGCTAGATTCACGATCCATTTGCTTCTTCCCAGCCAGCAGCTAGTTGGCACATAATGTCCAATGTCTCTTTCCATTAGAGGAACTCTCCGTGATGCCAATTGAGAAAAACACGAGCTGCGTATTAGAAAATTCTCCAAGTGACCTGACAATGGCTGCACTCTGGAATCTTTGCTGAGTTTGTTCCTTGCTTTGCTATTATATCTGCTTAAGAGGGCAAGGCAGTGGAAGAAAGAAGAAAATTTAAATAAAACGAAAATAAAATGTTTCTTGTTTTGTTCCAGTATTGGGGGAGGGGAGGAAGAGAGAGAGAGAGAGAGAGAGAGAGAAAGAGACAGAGAGGGAGGGAGGGAGGGGGAGAGAGAGACACACAGAGGAGAGAGACAGACAGACAGACAGAGACAGAGACAGAGACAGAGACAGAGACAGAGAGAGAGAGATCAGCTCTTTCATTTAAAACAATTTAGTACAGGTAGTCCTCAACTTATGACCAGAATTGAGCTCAAAATCTATGTTGCTAAGTGAGAAATTTGTTAAGTGAGTTTTGCCCTATTTTAGGACTTTTCTTGCCACATTTGTTAAGTGAATCACTGCAATTGTTAAATTAGTAACACCGTTGTTAAGTGAATCTGGCTTTCCCATTGACTTTGCTTGTCAGAAGGTCACCAAAGGTGATCACATGACCCCGAGACACTGCAACCGTCATAAATGAACCAGTTGTCAAGCATTCAAATGTAAATCACATGACCATGAAGCTGCTGCAATGGTCATAAGTGTGAACAATGGTCATAAGTCACTTTTTCCAATGCTGCTGTAACTTTGAACGGTCACTAAATGAACTGTTGTAAATCGAGGACTACCTGTAATCATCCAGTAGCAAACAATATGGGGAGTGGGAAGGGTTAGAAAAGATAGCAGCTGCAATTGTGCAAAGGAAACGTCACTCCCTTTTTTCCATGCATTGCATCATGACATGTGTAAAAAAAGGCGTGGTCTTCCTTTGTGAAGTTGCTATCTTGACTCTTCTCATCCTCTTCACTGAAGATGCCTTAGAAACACATCAATGGCTTTCTTGACCTGCTCCCAAGTTGCCATAGGCAAGGGGATGGGAATCGCGCCTCGCAGCTGCACCAAGGAATTCACACCTCAGTCAAAACAAAGACACAGCCTAGCTGGCTGAAGTCAAGGCCATCTCCACGGAGACCCGCAATGGCTGGAGGGAGTGACTTCTACAACCCACAAAATTGTTTCATTGGGGAATGTGACTGGTGACACACTCTGGGGGGGAGGGGGAAACAGGATCAGAGGCAAGGCGCGAATTGGGTGAAGCCAGAGCTTAGGTCGTGCCGACATGGCACTCCTAATAAACAACTGGATTTTTCTTGCTAAATGGATTGAGATTCTTAATTTTATTATGGCAGTGGTCGGAACACTGACACTTAGTATTTCTATGAAATGTGGGGTCACTGGGAACATATAAATAAAAGGATGTATGGCTGAAGTAATGGTAGATGTCACTTGTCAGAAATTAATTTGAGGATTGCAAATTACATTCCATCCCACTAAATTGCCTTGGCTGATTTACATATCATGGTAATCTATAGTTTCCTTAACCATCATTTTGTGATTAAACTACGACTGTCCATCTCTGCATAACATGTGAAGCCATAACCATGATTTGGAAATAATTGCGTTTACATAAGGTAGAATGTGATTTGTGTTGTTGAATCAAGTCACTAATATATAGAAGTTGGCTATTGGCTATATTGGCTATATCCAATATGATACTGGGTGTGCACAAAATACTAAAATAGGTTTGGGTAGGTTGTGATTCAGTGTGTTATCTTACTATTATGTGCAAACTAAACTATCAGGTTTATCCATAATGAGGTTCAGTACAGGTAGTATGTTATTATAGCAATAGCATTTTTTTAAAACCTGTTTAACACACTGTGAGAACTCTTCTGATAAGTATTGCCTCAGAGGTGAGCCAGGATAGGTCCTCCAAGATTTAGCTTGATTGTAACCCAAACTTTCTTTCCCTGACTGAGTTTTGTCTGACCTGAAGAGTTTATTTTTCTTTTAATATTGATAATTGTATAGATCAGGGGTGTCAAACTCAAGGCCTGGGGGCTGGATCCAGCCCGTGGGGTACTTAGATCTGGCCTGCGGGGCTGCCCTGGAAATAGCGAAGGACCGGCCTGTGATGCTTCTGCCAGCGAAAATGGACTTGTGAGCTCCGTTTTCGGCTGCCACGGCCTCCTGCAACCCTCTGCCAGCAAAAATGGAGCTTGGGACCCCGTTTTTTGCTGGCAGAGTGCTCGGGCCACCACAGGCACCCCCGACAGGAGTGACATTGAGCTGACCATGCCCACCCTGGCCACGCCCACCCCCGGTATAGATAGATAGTATGTCTGGCTCAGGTGAATTGGTGAATTGGTCAATTCCTGTTGCAACCAGTGAATCAATACCCAGTTGATCCAAACAAAGCAGATCCTGCACTTGCAGGAAAAACGCTAGAAAGGAGGAAAAAAAAGGCAGAAAGGTGAATAGATAGATAGAATGTAGCAGTCTATTTAATCAAGGAAAGCAGTGGAAAAAAGCTCCCACTGACAGGAAATGTCATGTGATCTTTTCATTGAACATCAATTTGATTATGTATGGAAGACACCGGGAAAAAAACAAAAGCAACCGTTCCATAAACTTAATTTGAAGGAGCTACGAACTTTTTACTACAGCCTGCTGCAAGGAAACTCTTCTTAATGGAAGAGTATTTGTAAAACTCATGGTCCAATGGAGATTTAAGAACTGTTGGCTGTCTTGTTACCTTGGCAACCAGCAGTAATTGACACTGATTGCTAGACTGTTGTCCAGCAGAATGTACCATTTTCAAGAATGTTTCTCTGGAAAACATAAATTAGTCACCTTCCCAAAACAGATTTGCAACCCTATAGAAAATACAAAAGACATCCTTGAACAGCACCTGCGTGCTTAAAGGTCACTCATTTGTGTCTTTTCCACAGATGATTTATAAACAATGTTCTTTATTCCAGATGCTGAAAATAGCTTACAATTTCACATAGGGGACACATAGTGAAATGGCCCTCAGGAAAATAATAATAATAATAATAATGTGATTTCAGCCCTTTTGAAATGACATAGGCTTGGCTGAGTGGATTTGCCAACATCTTAGCATTTATACAATGCTTTATCCTGTCCAAAGTAATTGAGATAATTTGGTGCACTAATTCCAACAGCAATCTTGCAATGCAACGAAGACAATCTGAGAACCAAAGGTCCCGGGGTGTTCCTCTAAAAATCATTCTGCCAAAGAGAGATTTTTAATGAAACAAAGTAGAAATGTTATTGCATTAAAGAGATTAATTCAGGTCATTAATTGTGAAAAAAAATTAAATCAACCTTGGGTTTGTTTTGGTGCTATCCAATTTCCTTTCTCTGTTCCTTTCTTGGTTCATGGCCCATATCATCTACATTCAAGGGCCAAGTGCTGCTTTAACCTTCAAAAAAACACTACATAAAATATTTGTTTGACTGATTTTTATCCCACCTTTATTATTTTTATAAACCTCTCAGTGTGGCAAACATACCTAATACTCCTTCCTTCTTCCTATTTTCCCCACAACAATACTGTCAGTTGAGTTGAAAGAGAGTGACTGGCCCAGTCAACTTTCATGCTTAAGGTGGGACTAGAATTCACTAGAACTCGCCTGGTTTTCAGCCTGGTGCCTTAACCACTAAACCAAACTGGCTTGCCATATTTCCTTAGAGGAAGAGCTCAAGTGTGTCCAGAGATATTTCACGAGAAGAGTCCTCCACTCCTCTGCTCACAACAAAATACCTTATGCCACCAGACTTGAAATTCTGGGCTTAGACAACCTAGAACTACGCCACCTTATATATGACCTAAGCATAGTTCATAAAATTATCTGCTACAATGTCCTTCCTGTCAATGACTACTTCAGCTTCAACCACAACAATACACGAGCACACAATAGATACAAACTTAAAGTGAACCACTCCAAACTCCATTGCAGAAAATACAACTTTAGCAACAGAGTGGTCAATGCCTGGAATGCATACCTGACTCTGTGGTTTCATCCCCAAATCCCCAAAATTTTAACCTTAGACTGTCTACTGTTGACCTCACCACATTCCTAAGAGGTCTGTAAGGGGTGTGCATAAGAGCACCAGCATGCCTACCATCCCTGTCCTAATGTTCCCTTTTATTTGTATCCATTTCATGTATTCAAATCATGTTTATACTTATATATATTATCTAATATGTGCTTGACAAAATAAATAAAATAAATAAATAAATAAATAAATAAAATGGCCCTGAAAATAGGAAAGGGAATATGTTTGCTTAATTTACTTCTTAAGTGAAATTATGAAGTTGCAGTTTTCATCATCAACTAGCTATTTTGGGGCTGAAAACTTCCTATGACCACTAATTAAAATGTTCAGTGCCTTTTCCCCCCCATCTAGTAGTCAGGGGTAGGCTTCAAAAATTTTAGCAAGGGGTTCTCTGCCCGGTTGCTGGGTGGGTGTGGCCATGGTGGGCGTGGCCTAGTCAGCCTCCTGCACCACGGTGGTGGGGGGGCATTTTTGCCTCCCTGGGCTCTGGAGGCTTTCCTCGAGCTTCCGGGAGGGTGAAAATGGCCTCCCCAGGTTCCGGAGGCTCTCTGGAGGCCAGAAACGGGCCCATTTCCAGCCTTCCTGAACTTTCGGTAGGCCCGTTTTTCACCCTCCCAAGCCTCCGCGCGTGCCCTGCACTTATCTACATCTAAAATGGGCCGCATGGGGACTCCTGGGAGGGGAGGGGTGGGGTGGGCAGGGCCAGCCAGGAGTGGGATTTGGGGGTTCTCCGAACTGCACAGAATCTTAGCTAGAGGTTCTCCCGAACCCCTGCGAACCACCAGCAGCCCACCCCTGCTAGTAGTCATCAGGATTCTTGACAAATTATGTATGTTAGGCTACTATCAATGTGTGGACTTCCACTGTTCCAGATTTTGTTTTATCATTCTCCAATGAAATATTCACCTTTGGAGGGAAATGTTATATAACAATACATATCTTGCTAAAATTAAATGTATAAAATGAATTTATATTGCATTAAAAGAAACGAAATCTAAAGAAATGTATGCAAAAATACGTGTGAGTTTTCATAGTTAAAAAACAACAACCCATGACCACTATGTTGGGAAAAAAAGGACAAAAATATTGATATTTCAGTTCTGATGTGTCATTGAAATATTTCCTTCAAGCTGAATATAGCTAGAAAGCTAACTTCAGCAAACTCATCAATAAAAGTATCTCTTTTGAGACACTACTTTTAAAGTGACAGAAAGATGAGAGCTGAAAAAGATAATATGAACTTTAATTTTCATGCTCCAGTCATTTTTGTAGATCAGTTGGTTTGGAGACATAGTGACTGAAGAGCACCAAACTAGACAGTTGTAATTGGGCGCACTGTTTAATTACTCTATTATGACTTGTAAGCTTCATAATTTTAGCTAATAATATACTCCTGCTAATGTGATAATGGGTGGCTGCAGATATGGTATGCTTGTGGCACTGAGGAACTCAAAAACGGATTAGGAGATAAACAATTAGATATTTTGTGCTTGTTCATCCTCTTCTCCCTGGCCAATTAGAGGATTCTGTATTGCCAAATCAACTCTGATGTTGCTAAATTCATATGTGTACTTCACTACATCTTGGGTGCTCTGAAATAGCATTTATAGAATTGTGACATCAATACCTAAAGATTCATCATTACATGACTGCATCAACAACATTCATTATATTGCTCCAAACATTAAGGTGAGACAGAGTTTTGCTGAATGACATAAAAATGTCAGAACTGCTGAACTTTGATGTGCCATTAAGTGATCAATGAAGGTTACAGATTTTTGGTTAAATGATGCTTAATTGTATGAGGTCAATATCTGTTAGTTCATCAGGAGAATAATTAATCAATCAATACAGGATGCCTGAAGTTACATGTGTGTATGTTCCTGTATATGTGCCTGTATAAGTGTAATTATTGCTTTTCTTCATTCAACTAGGCTATGGTTAAAACTGGAGCTTTATTAACCCACTCTATGCAGAATTTATTTGTGGATAGAACACTGTAGCAGAAGGAGGAAAAAAAGGAGGAGAGGCAGGGGGAGGAAAATAGCCCTGCAAAATGTACTTATTGTAACCTTGAGCTGCCTGGAAGGAATGCTTCTAACAAGCAGAGTGCATTACTATTAGTTTCTCCCATCCAGACCATCATCACACTCAGCTTTGGAAATAATTACATGCAATTTTTCTATTTTGCTGTTGGGCTGCATGACACAATGTTCTACCTACCGAATGACTCTATGGACCTCTTCCATTTTTGTCTCTTACTGTAATTTGGAGGACAGACATAACTAGCCCAGGGTGTGAATAATAATATATTTTTTATTGAGTTCCCAGAAGAAATACTGACAGTAACTTAAAAGTTCCCTTTCGTTGCCTTTTGCTTTCAGGTTGCAGTCTGTCAGTGCCCTTGTGAATTTTCCAAATATTAAAAAATGCAAATGTATCTTTACACCCTCGTCTTTAAGCATATTTCCAGTTGTGTTTACCGTTGTGTCTTTTTCCTGTTCTTTTTTATAATATATCTATTTAACTGCATGAGTATCATAGCAATATTTCCTTGGGTTACATTTAATGTTGTCCATGCATTCAAAGAATGGCATTCTTTGAGTTCTTCTCTCCCACCATAATGCATATCCCAAAACTACTTCAAAGGAATATATTGGAAAGACTGGGGGCATGAACTGCAAATAAGTATGAGGGACAGGGGTGGGTTCCACTTACCTTCCCTACCGGTTCACACCGCAATGGAAGTGCGCATTTTGCACGAGTGCGCGAGCGCAGCGAGCACACGCGCCGATGTCACTTCACGGAAATGACCCTCTACACATGCGCAGAACCCTCTGTGCATGCACAGAGCATTCTTTGCAGGGCTGCGGTGACCAGAGAACCGGTTTGGGGGCGTGGACAGCTGGCCATCGCTGCCGGTTCGGCGAGTGGGTGCAAATTTCCACCACCGGTACGGGAGAACCGTTCTGAACCGGCAGCAACCCACCACTGATGAGGGAGGGAAGTGAGATGACCCCCATTTACTCAAGAGGAAGTTTACTTGCTCAATGTGGATGCAGCCCTTTAACCTTAATAATATGGTCTATAAATATCATCCATAGAACAACCTCTCTCATACATGCACATTTCCTCACCCCTGAGTGCAAAGTTTTGATGGGGAAATAAAGATAAAGACATTGCCGCACATTGAGAGTAAAAACACATTAAAAATCTACAGAGACATTTATGTCTCTCTCTCTTTCTATGCATCTCTCTCTTTCTCACACACACAAGCACACACACATGCATAGACTCACAGAAGATATAAAGCAAGACAGACAAGTGAGACATGGGGCACCAAAATATGTGAATTAGATCAGCAACATATTCCCCTGCCAGGGATGATGACAATGATGATCATGAAACTTCTTATAGTTTCAGAGGGTATGATAATTATGTAAGATCATTAGAGGGATAGCATTGGATTGTATAGTTTTTTAATTATTAGAGTGGCTTCATTCCTTCTTCCTTTTTTAGATTTTGATTCTATCTTTCATTCAAGGTAACACATATATTGTTCCCTTCTTCTATATTTTCTCAAAATATCCACAATGGTGGATAGAACCTGGATCTCCCTATTCTACCACACCTCACAAAATAGTTAAGAAAAACTTAGAGAATGCATAATACAAATTAATTTGTTTAGTAATTTTTAAAAGAAAGTTACAGAACTGAGTGGCTTAAGAGGTTGCGTGTGTGTAGTTGGGATGCTCCAGTTGGTTTATCAAAATACCAGTGAAAGTAATTTATTGGAACATTGAATGTTTTGTTTGGTTTATAGTAAGCTATTATTTTTAGGTGTAACTGTAAATTTCACAAAATAGCAATAGCATTTAGACTTATATACCGCTTCACAGTGCTTTACAGCCCTCTCTAAGAAGTTCACAGAGTCAGCCTATTGCCCCCAACAATCTGGGTCCTCATTTTACCTACCTCGGAAGGATGGAAGGCTGAGTCAACCTTGAGCTGGTGAGATTCAAACTGCCGAATTGCTGGCAGCCGGCAGTCAGCAGAAGTAGCCTGCAGTACTGCACTCTAACCACTGCACCACTGCGGCTCTTAATCCTACATCAAAGCAAAATTAAATTTAATTCACAGTTTGGTTTGAATTGTTTTGGGGGTTACATGCTTTGGTTTTTATTTGAATCAGAATCTGCCTTTGCTAAACCGGGTGCTTCAAAATTTCCCCACTGATAGTAATAAGGGCATTCAACAAATGGTTAGATGTTATCTTCCCTTGCTTTTAAAAAACAACAACTCTTTGACAGATCTGAAGGCTATTAAAATTAGTACAGGGTTTTTTTGTATGCATGTGAAAAGCAGCATTTATTATTTTTATAAAAGAGACTTCTTGTAACTTAGATGTAAAGTATCTTGCAGAATTGGATGGAGGTGAAGATGCAGTTGCTTTTCACAAGGTAATAAAGTCTTCTGCCCTTTAAAAAAAAAATCTACTTATTCCCTTCCTTGATGTGGCATTTAGAGATGGTAAACTGTATAAAAATCAAATGCAAAATATTGCAGAAGAAATAAACAGAAAACTTAGAGGGGGCAGCTAGGCTTTACTGAAAACTGGTATAGATTTTTTTAACAATGTTATGTAGATTACTTGATTAATATTTGCTTATTTTAAAAACATTATTGTATTTTATATCTGTTTCAATAGATCTGATGGGGATTTGAGGGCCAAGTGTTTACTTCTAATATGTTGCTTGATATGTAATATGTTCTAATATGTTACTTGTGTGAATATTCTTGACCTATCTCAGAGAGCAAATTTTGTCTTTAAACTCAACACTTTATTGTTTACAGAATAAGAGTAACAGAGTTGGAAGAGATCTTGGAGGTCTTCTAGTCCAACCCTCTGCTCAGGCAGGAGACTCTATACCAGGAGTGTCAAACTCGATTTCATTGAGGGCTGCATCAGTGTTGTGTTTGACGTCGGTGTGTGTGTGTGTGTGGGGGCAGGATGGGCATGGGCATGGCCAGCTCAACGTCACTCGTGCCTTTGGTGGCCCGAGCGCTCTGCCAGCGAAAACAGGCTCCCGAGCTCCATTTCCGGCTGCGATGGCCTCCTGCAACCCTCTGCTAGGGAAAACGGAGCTCCGTTTTTGCTGGCAGAGACACCACAGGCCGGTCCTTTGCTGTTTCCAGGGCGGCCCCGCGGGCCAGATCTAAGCACCCCACAGGCTGGATCCGGCCCACGGGCCTTGAGTTTGACACCTCTGCTCTATACCATTCCAGACAAATGCCTCTTCAATGTTTTCTTAAAAACCTCCAGTGATGGAGCACCCACAATTTCTGGAGGCAAGCTATTCCAGTGATGACTTATTCTCATTGTCAGGAAATTTCTTCTTAGTTCTAGGTTGGATAAGTTTCCATCCGTTACTTTTTCTTCTGCCCTCAAGGCCTCTGGACAAAGACCTCATCTCTGTAATACCTCCTCAAATATTGGAAGATTGCTATCATATCTCTTCTAGTCCTTCTCTTTGTTAAACTAGAGTTCCTACAACCATTCATCATATGTTTTAGTGGTAAATTAGATGTGGAAATTCTTGATATTTTTCTACAACTGTTCTTTTGTGTTCACTTATAACATCAGATAGCTCTGTCTAAACTTTCTAAGGAGAGAAGGACAGTGAGGGAGGGAAGGTTCAGCCACATCCTAGAAATGATCCAAGAAGTCCCCTGGCCCTTATTTCCCACACATCTCTACAAAGTTAAGAATGGAAGGGATGATGGAACTCTAGAATGGCACTTAAATAATCTTTGTAACTAAATGTTTTTTATAGGATTTCCACCAGGGATTTCATAGATTTGTGGAGAAGACACACAGGGACATCCACGAGTTACAGAAAACAGGATCAGAGTGATATTTCAAGAAGAGACTTCTTTTACCCCTGGCAGAATTAAAGCTTCAGGACTTCACTTCAAAAGAAAGATGTCAATAATACATCTTCCTTTTATGGCAGTGCCAAGCTGTGACAGTAATGTCACTACCTTACAACACAGAAGGCTTGCTCAGTGTGAGACACAATTTCTTGAAATGTCAGTGACCTGAGCTATTTCATCTTTCCATCAGGGGCATCAAGGAAGCTGGGTTTTTTTCACTTTTTATTTTTATAAACCTTAGAATATTTAGGATAGTTCAAAGCAATACATGTAGACTTCAACTTTGCATGGAAATAATCCACCATGATATGCCAGAAAGTTCTTTATATAAAATAGACTTTTTCCTGCAATAAGTAAATCTAAACTACTCTTTCATTCATTAAAAATCAGTATTTTTGGAGTCAAGTTTGACTTTTGGTGAATTCCTGACCATGTAAACTTCAGAACAAGATGGATGTGGGTTGCCATTTTTTCTTCTAGGATTTTTTTCTAATATCTCATCCCCAAATAAATATGTCAAAGATTGTCTAAAAAACTTATGAAATGTGCATATACCAATTTGTACATAAAGATGCACATTTATAAATAATGAGATTCATTTTAATTTATTTATTTAACCAATAAATCCAATATAAATAATATGTTGTTGCTTGTCATAATTTTTTTTGGGTGAGTTCCAATTTGCTTCATTTTTTTCTTCCTCTATAACAATAGTCAGTTTTTCTTCCTATACTTAGAATGCTTTCAGATTTCTTGAATAATTTACTTATTTCCTACACTTAGATTATTGTTGCAAAATGGCAGAGGGAATTGTTGATGTTATTCTGCTTCACTTTCACATCTCTTCCATTGTAACCTCCCTTGTGGCTAGTGATTTCTAATCCGAAAAGCTCCACAAAAGGAGTTCTTCTTAATGCAATATAAGAAGCCTGGGAAGCTAGAAAGATGACAGGCTACCCGAGAAATCCCTGAACAACAGGCCACTTGCAGCTATTTCTCAGCTAGCTTGTACCAATTTATTATTTCTTCTACAGTATTTTCAATGCATCTAAGAACTGCATCATGTCCATGAGAATTTCACCAGATTTTTTTTTTTTTTGCTGGATTCTTTTTTCCCCTTTTTGTTTTGATAAACAAATGGAGACAATCTAGAGTTTACTTGATTAGATATATCTTAACATGTTTTCAACAGCGATAGACTAGATGCCTCTGGATAGCAAACCATTTTTCCAGTTCCCAGAAATATTTGGTATGCAGAAATATACTGCCTCTGAGCACTGAGGCTTCATGTAGCATGCATGACTAATAACATTTGACTGGGACTTCGAAAAAGCTTTGAAAGCCATCCAGACTAGTAGACATCGCTGCAGAAAAAAATGAAACTGTGTCATTCCTTCTAAAAGTCAGTTCATTTGATCATCCTGGCTTCTTGATCTGGGACTGGCCATCCAAAACACCGAAGTAGAGCTGGACATATAATTCTATAATGCAGAAATTTACTTTTCACCAGATATCTCTGCATTTTAATTCCAGAAATTTAGACGTGATTGAATTCTGGACCCGCCTTTCGCAAGACATTTTACTAAATAGGAAATTTGGCCCCAGAGAAAAAGCTCTCAAATTCTACTTTCTTTTCTTCACTTGAAATACAAGAACAAATTAAGTAACCTTCCTGTTATGTTCTAACTGTTTCAACTGTGTTGCATGGTTCCAACCAGGTCCAGCGTTTGAGCGGGAAAAAGCTCAAACGCTATTGGCTGGTCTGTCTGACAGCTCCCTATAAAAGGGCAAGCTGTCAGACTGCTCTTTGCTGGTTGCTTACACAAGAGCTGAAATAAAGAGCTGCTTTGGAAGTCTGTCTCCTGTCATCTCTACCCACTATCTAACAGTGGCGACGAGGGCTTGGGCCAGGAGAACTGTGACTAGCTTCTTCAGCACTTTCAACCAGCCAGGCAGACATCTTCCTGCC
>QLTV01000965.1:2630333-2647037 GCA_003457575.1 Thermophis baileyi | reverse complement strand
ACTGAATTACTGAATTGCGCAGGTCTAGTAGGGCTCCAAAACGCCCCGCCTACCTGCGTGATTACGTATGCTGGACAGCTCCATCCAGGAGGGGAGGGGTGTTATGTTCTAACTGTTTCAACTGTGTTCCAACCAGGTCCATCCTGGCCGCACAGTCCGCTGCCTCACCGCCATCTGAATTGCGCAGGTCTAGTAGGGCTTCATAACGCCCCGCCTACCTGCGTGATTACGTATGCTGGACAGCTCCATCCAGGAGGGGAGGGGTGTTATGTTCTAACTGTTTCAACTGTGTTGCATGGTTCCAACCAGGTCCAGCGTTTGAGCGGGAAAAAGCTCAAACGCTATTGGCTGGTCTGTCTGACAGCTCCCTATAAAAGGGCAAGCTGTCAGACTGCTCTTTGCTGGTTGCTTACACAAGAGCTGAAATAAAGAGCTGCTTTGGAAGTCTGTCTCCTGTCATCTCTACCCACTATCTAACACTTCCCTTTCCCACCTTTGTGAGCTGGTCGAAATCATCCTGCTAATGGCAGGGCTGCCTTTGGCCACGGAAGATGGCAAGGACAGCTGTAGGGGAGACTCTCTTGATACAGGACTTCTCTCCACAGTTCTACTCTTTTGACCTGGATTTTTGCGTTGGCTGAGGGCATTCATTGCAAACATTGCAATACATCCATTGTTGTAGCCATTTTCCCCATTCCCCTTATCTGTATTGCCCTGTGTCTAGCCAACTGCCTGTTGGGTAGTAATACTTTCTGAAAGCAGTCAGTTTAGCTGATTGGGGGTTTCTAAAGCAGACACACCTTGTAATGAAAGAAAGTTGCCACCTAAATTTATGGCCAGTGAGATTTTTGTGAAACACAAAGCCGGTGTCACATTTTCCTTTGCCTTCACACTGCCTGCCAGTGATGGGCTGAGACGATACCTGCATAAATGCGTAGCTGTTTGTTATATTGAGCAATAATTCCATATTGCCTCCAGTCTGCTGATGCAGGGAAAGTACAGATTTGTGACAAGGCATACATTTGCCAATATGTTTTATTTCCAATAAGGAGATGCTGTTAAGATGAAGGTTATACAGCACCTCAAGATTATGGGTTCTGATAGAGAAGATGCTAAATAGATAAGTGTTGTTCTCCTTTTGCTGTCAAGGGGGCTGCCTTAAGTGCCAAGACTTTGATCATAGTGACAGTTTGAAACCCCTTAAGGAAACTAGAATTGAGCACAAAATAGCTGACAGCTGTGGTTCACCTTCTCTCTCTCGGCCTTCCTTATTATGTTAACCTCTTGAGTATCCATGGAGTAAGGTAGGATTTATATTGACTATAATATGATAAAGCTGCACCGGTCACAGGTTTCTTTGAAAGACAATGTATGTTCTTTTTTCCCAACCTGGAAATGGCAATGAAAGAACTAAAGCTGCACAGCTTGACAATCAGAAAAAGTCCTTTGTGAAGTATGAATGTGTCTTTAAAACTGGGAAGCAGAAAAAATGGAAGAATAAATGTTGAATTCTGGGGATTGGGTTTCTATATAAGAACAATCAGATGCTAGATTAAAAACAAAACAAATGTATCCTGAAATTTACATAATTTGATGAAAGCAGTAGCAGAACTTTCCAAATTGTTCTGATCTGTTCACTGCCTTTAATTCTCTGTGAAGTTTATGGAGGGGGGGGGCAAATAAAAACAAGGAAAATATTTCTGTAATTCACATCCAGAATTGGGCAATCAGATCCTTTCAATAAAAATACAGGGGAAGGGCTAACTTTGGATTACAGTGTCCTTGCAGGGAGGAGTTCTAATTTCTTTCATTTTTTTTTGTGAAAGAAAGTCTCACTCACTGGCATCTTTCTTTCTTTCTTTCTTTCTTTCTTTCTTTCTTTCTTTCTTTCTTTCTTTCTTTCTTTCTTTCTTTCTTTCTTTCTTTCTTTCTTTCTTTCTTTCTTTCTTTCTTTCTTTCTTTCTTTCTTTCTTTCGAATGATAATCTGAACTGTTAATCAGGTGAATAGATGAGCAGATAATCAGATGAGGTTGGATCATGGGATCACTCTTTGCAAGGAAATGTAGAAGGCGGGCAGGAGACTCCTCAACCCTGTAGACCAGTGCTGTCAAACTCATGGCCCGTGGACTGGATGCGTCACGCGCTGGCCATGCCCATCGCTGTTTTAGCGAAGGGGGAAAAAGTTGCAATACGTCACGTTACGACAACATGTCATCGTGAGTTTGACACCCCTGCTGTAGACCATCTCCATTATGTAGACATAGTCAACATCCCTTCCAATGTCATTTTCTTGCCATTTTTTTTTGCAAAATTCTTTTACTCCTTATGGAAAGGGTAGAATAAAACATGCCTTTTATACATGGAGTAAAACTTTTAAACATAGTGGGCCGTGAAAATATTTACTGACCCCTTGCATCCTGGACATAAATTGTTTCAACTCCTACCCTCAAAACGACGCTATAGAGCACTGCACACCAGAACAACTAGACACAAGAACAGTTTTTTCCTGAATGCCATCACTCTGCTAAACAAATAATTCCCTCACCACTGTCAAACTATTCACTAAGGCTTCATAACTATTACTATTAGTCTTCTCATCGTTCCTATCACCCATCTCCTCCCACTTATGACTGTAT
Organism: Thermophis baileyi; assembly: GCA_003457575.1. Lineage (NCBI taxonomy): Eukaryota > Metazoa > Chordata > Lepidosauria > Squamata > Dipsadidae > Thermophis > Thermophis baileyi. The sequence goes on along the minus strand of QLTV01000965.1, from coordinate 2,644,400 downwards.
GACTGTAACTTGTTGCTTGTATCCTTACAATTTATATTAATATTGATTGTTTCCTGATTGCTTATTTGTACCCTATGACCATAATTAGGTGTTGTACCTTATGATTCTTGACGAATGTATCTTCTCTTTTTATGTACACTGAGAGCATATGCACCAAAGACAAATTCCTTGTGTGTCCAATCACACTTGGCCAATAAAGAATTCTATTCTATTCTTCTATTCTATAGTGGTAATTTTAGAAATTAGGACATATTTTACTATTCTTTTGCGTGTCAACAAATTACAGTTTTATTACATTGAGGCTAACAAGAGACTGTTCTCCAGCACGACCTTCCCCAAACTGCTATCCTGCAGGTACAGGTAGTCCTCGAGTTACGACCACAATTGAGTCCAAAATTTATGTTTCTAAGTGAAACATTTGTTAAGTGAGTTTGCCCCATTTTACGACTTTTCCTGTCACAGTTGTTAAGTGAATCATTGCAGTCGTTAAGTTAGTAACATGGTTGTTAAGTGAATCTGGCTTCCCCATTGATTTTTGCTTGTCAGAAGGTTGCAAAAGGGGATCACATGATCGGAGGACGCTGCAACCATGTTAAATATGAGTCAGTTGACAAGAGTCTAAATTTTGCTCATGTGACCATGGAGATGCTGAAGTGGTTATAAGTCTTAAAAATGGCCATATGTAACTTTTTTCAGTGCTGTTGTAACTTTGAATGGTCACTAAATGAACTGTTGTAAGTTGAGGACTACCTGTACATTGGACCACATGATGTCCACCCCCCTACCAGTTCAACCAATGATCATGAAGAAAAGAGGGTAAGAGCAATTAAATATTGAGAAATGTGGCTCATGTCCCTTGGCCTACTTATTGGAGTAAAGTGAGATTTATTATGCTATAATAATATGCTATTATTTTTCAAATTTTTGGTCAATCCTGCCAATCAATTATATTGCTAATGTGATCCTTATTGTGAAATTTAATCCATTAGGCACAAATGTAAATGATTTAACTTTTTATTACATTTTGCTTTTGCAATTTTAGTTAAACATAATACATCCCTAGTTACAAGGATTCTTATGTACTGATCTGGATGAAATAATTCTTTTTCTGCTTTATTGAAAATGACATTTAGGTTTTATTGTGGTCATACAAAGCAAAAAAAAAGGGTGAATGAGAGGACAGAACATACCCATCAGATAAATTGCTGGCCTTCTTTTGTTATTTGGAGAAAATGTCATTTTTCAGACATTAATGGTAACTGACATACAATTCTTTGTGTGTGGAGAAAGCTGGAAAGAACAGGGAGGATTGGATTTGTTTCCAAACTCCTAAATAAATAATAATAAAAAAATAACTAAAAATACAATAAGGGAAACAATAAAAGATAGGAGAGGAAAGTAGTTCTATATAAATTTATTTTTCACTAAAATACATATACTGTAAAAAAAATCCATAAATAAACTTATCGTGACCAGTGGTGGGAAAATTATATATTATTGCCAAGATAACTATATGGGTGTCCATAAAATATCCAGATATTCAGTTTGAATAAGACATTGCTTTTTTTAAAAAAAATAGCTTCGTTGGAATCAATTAAATTTCCTTCTCCCTCCCACCCTCCCTCCTCTCAAAAAGGCAAGCAAGTTCCCAGGTTTTCCAGTCAGGATGCTACATTTTAAAAAAAGAAATAACTTAATACCAAAGGAATAGATTTACCATGTCTTGCTCAGGAATTCTGGGAGTTGAAGTCCACATGTCATAAAGCTGCCCTAATTGCCCACCGCCAGAGGTGGGTTCTTCCCAGTTCGGACCAGTTCCATAGAACCGGTAGTAACTTGGCGGCCTGGGTCGCTAGAACCGGCAGTGACCAGGCCTGCCACGTCCCCGAACCGGTTCTTTCGGCGGCGCCATCTTGTTTTTTGCTTCTGCGAATGCGCAGAAGCTTTTTTTAAGCACTGCGCATGCATGAAGTGCACACGCCTGCGCGGCCCGACACTGAGCAAACTGGCAGCGAAGAAAACCAGAACCCACCCCTGCCCACCACTATACTACCGGTACAAACTATAAGTATAAGTTTGGTAAAATTGGGTGGCATACAGATCTTTGTAAAACAATAAATACATAACTCTTTAGAATCTTTAAATTAGAATATACCATAAGGGTTATAGTTATTGTTTTTATTTTACATTGTTATTTAAAAAAAATCTGAAAATGATATGCAGAACAAATGGTATTGTACATCCAAATCTTTATATCAGGGGTGTCAAACTCGATTTCATTGAGGGCCACATCAGGGTTGTGTTTGACCTGGGGGGTGGGGCGGCGTGGCCAGGGTGGGCATGGCCAGCTCAATGTCATTCCTGTGGTGGCCTGAGCACTCTGCCAGCGAAAACAGGCTCCTGAGCTCTGTTTTCTGCTGCCTTGGCCTCCTGCAACCCTCTGCCAGGGAAAATGGAGCTCGGGAAGGCCGCACGTGGCCATTCCAAGCTCCATTTTCTCTGACAGAAGCACTATGGGCAGATCTAAGTACCCCATGGGCTAGATCTGGCCCCCGGGCCTTGAGTTTGACACCCCTGCTTTATATACTGAATTAATATTCTTTGCATTAAATTCTAGGTACACAACTTGAGATCCTGGGGTTTTATATGGTGCCTCAAATGCTTGTGTGTGGATTCTTGAGCTTTTCCAGAAATTCATGATGAAGTATAATTCTGGAAATGACAAAAAGGAGGAATGATCAAATACAAAGAGTCATCATATGAACAGTATTAATTAAATCACATTATATGCCCTGACTCTGCTCCCTTGTTGGAGTATAGGCCTCCAGAAATCCCAGATGCCACCCTCATTTGAGACAAGTTGCACATTCTATCATTAGAGGAATTGTGTGTCCAAATAAACAAGATTTAAAGTATGCTCTAGGCATCCTGTACAAGAAATTGACTTGACAATTGCTTAGGCTATTCTGCTGATTATTTTTTTGGAATAACATAAGCAAAATCTTGCTTTCCTCTTCAGCTCTAATTATAACAAATTGTAGACAGTGATTATTAAGTGGTCTCACCAAGCTTTCCTTATCTACAGTGATCTGTCCTGCATAACACAATCTCCTTAATGTAGAAATGCAATGATTTCAAGACAGCCTCTTGCTATATGGCCTAATAGGCAATTGGAGCTACTGGTATTAATCATGTTGTCCTTTGCCAGTGTTGTAACATATTATTGTGGTTTTCCTAATGTGCTAAATACATTCTCTGACAAATTAGCAGGTTTTTGCATTCTTGTCTCTGCAGAGGGATTTGCACAAACTTTGCTTGGTACAGGTAGTCCTTGACCTATGACCACAATTGAACCCAACATTTTTGTTGCTAAGTGAGACATTTGTTAGGTGAGTTTTGCCTCATTTTATGACCTTTCTTGCCCCAGTTGTTAAGTGAACCACTGTAGTTGATAAGTTAGCAACCTGGTTGTTAAGTGAATCTGGCTTCCCCATTGACTTTGCTTGGCAAAAGGTGACCGCATGAGCTTGACACACAGCAACGGTCATAAGTATGAACCAGTTGCCAAGCATCGGAATTTTGATCACGTGATCATGAGGATGCTACAAAGGTTGTAAACTATGAAAAACGGCCACAAGTCACTTTTTTCAGTGCCGTTATAACTTTGAACAGTCACTAAATGAACTGTTGTAAGTCAAGGACTACCTGTATATTCTGGTATGGTATTCTCTTTCTGTCATTTTACTTTTTTTACTTTTTACTTTAGTCATTTTACTTTTGACCAACAAGTTCAGAATAACACCAAACTGATGTGAATCTTTCTCCCCCCCCCGCATAACTTACCTACATAAAATTTACCTTATTACTTATCTCTGTGAAATTATATTTCCTTCAATATATGAAGTGTGTTATTCATTCATTAATATCTGTGACCAGATCTGTCAAGGGTGGACCTAAGAATCAAAAACCAGCCAGTCATAGGTTGAGCTAATCTACAGACCTAACTGGAAAGTTAAATCTTTGCTCAGTCACAACGTTCATTGGGTGATCTTAGGATAGGAATTTGTAACCTACCTTTCTAGGTGAGTAGGTTCAGTCAGTGGTTGTGGTGTGTGTATGGGAGGAGTAAGAAAGATGCAGCAGTATGGGGCACTTTAGGATTTAGTTTTTCACTTATCCTATTTAATAGCTATGTAAGGAAGTAAAGAGTCCATTTGAGATGGCTTATCACCAATAAATCTACTAAGATGCATTTTCCATATATCTCCATCCTAGCCAGAATGGGAAATGCTGTACAAGTCCTGACCTGATCTGGTGCCTGACCTGATCTGGTGCATGACTATTGCAATGCGCTCTACATGGGGCTACCCTTGAAGAGTGTCCGGAGACTACAATTAGTCCAGAATGCAGCTGCGCGAGCAGTCGTGGGTGTGCCAAGGTACACCCACACGAGTTCCATCCTTCGCGAGCTGCACTGGCTGCCGATTGTGCTCCGGTCACAATTTAAGGTGTTGGTTGTTACCTTTAAAGCCCTACATGGCTTAGGACCAGTTTATCTGTGTGACCGCCTTCTTCAGGTCCTGTCGGCCAGACAGTGCCGGCTGGCAGGACCGCGGGGGAGGGCCTTCTCTGTAGCCGCTCCGACTCTGTGGAACCAACTTCCCCCCGAGATCCGTACTACCCCCATCTTACTGGCTTTCCATAAAGCCGTTAAGAACTGGCTTTTCCGGCAGGCCTGGGGCCAATAATTGATTGATTGGCCCATGTATGTTTGTGTGAATGTTTTATTTTAATATTTATGTATTTTTAAATTGTTTTTTTTCTATTGTTGTCTTTTTTATATATATACTGTGAGCCGCCCAGAGTCCTTCGGGAGTTGGGCGGCATACAAATTTTGAAAAATAAATAAAATAAATAAATAAATGAAAGCTGTCATGCCTGAACGAAGGCAAACAAGCTCAGACCCAACCCAAGCAAAATGGAGCAAGTATTAAGGAGCCGAGGTGGCGCAGTGGTTAGAGTGCAGCACTGCAGGCTACTTCAGCTGACTGCTAGCTGCAGTTTGGCGGTTCAAATCTCACCGGCTCAAGGTTGACTCAGCCTTCCATCCTTCCGAGGTGGGTAAAATGAGGACCCAGATTGTTGGGGGCAATATGCTGACTCTGTGAACCGCTTAGAGAGGGCTGTGAAGCACTGTAAAGCGGTATATAAGTCTAAGTGCTATTGCTATTGCTATTGCTAATTCAGAAGTCTACTACTTCTTGGCTGATACTAACTTTAGTTTCAATGGGATGTGCTCTGAAAGAGAAGGCCCACAATCTGAGAGTTCTTCTGGACTTGCTGCTCCTACTACCGGTAGAAGAGCAACTGACCCTGTGGGCAGGAGGGTGTTTGTTCAGCTTCAACACATGTATCAGTTATGAATTGGATGCACTGAGGATATTAGTGCATCCAGTCCAATGCCTTTGTCCCATATGATTGATTGCTGTAATTCATGCTGTAATTGCTGGCTGGAGAATTCTGGGAGTTGAAGTCCACAAGTCTTAAAGTTGCCAAGTTTGAAGACCTCTGTGCTAACTCATCTTGCCACATGCTGGGAGCTACATTGACTATCTTCAGAACTGCCTATCCCAGGTAAATTCTGCCTATCTAAGCTGGGTGAATTGAAGGTGTCAGCTGAAGGTCTTTTCTTTTCAAGAAGTATCACACAAATTTGACTTTCTAGGTGGCAGCTTCCTTGCTTTGGACCAATTTGCATCTATGATATTGGCTATAGATTCATTGACTATTCTTGTGTTTTTGTGTTCTTCTGGAAACTGGTCAATGCCTGGCTTTTCTGGAAGGCCTTCAAAGATTAAACAATTTGAGAAGGACCATTGCCCAAATGTGAGGATGATATAGTTTATTTTATTGACTGTATTATTATTGTATTACATTGCTTTGATTCTTATTTTGTGATCATTTAGAGCCTGTGGAGTAGGACAAGCTATACATTATTTAAATAAAATAAAAATAATTGTTGTAAGAGATTTAAGAGAAAATAATGCCTCAAATGTATGGAGAAGGAAATAGTTCACTTTATGGTTCCATGTCCTTGATCCAAAAGAGGGCAGCATACAACTGTTTTTAGATATATTTTATATTCTACAACATGACAGACTTACAAAGCAAGCATCTCTCTCTGTGTTAATGTAAGTGTGGCTTACTCTCTGTTGTCTAAAAAGAAGATCCAAGCTAAGACTCATTATAATGTATTTTATACCTAGGCAATAAATATAATCTAGGCAGGGAAAAAGAAACTAATATGCTATATTTTATGTTTGGACTGCACTTAATTTCAAGGCCATATATTCATATTTTTCAAGAAGTCATATTGGTAGAAGAGTATTAATAAACTGTCTGATTCCTTTCGTCTTATCCCCAGTCCCAATTCCAAAATTTAAGATAAAAATTAGGGTCTGTGAGTCACGAATTAACAAGAGGAAAGAAAGAGAAGTAGGTTAGTCTGAGGATTAGTGATAAATAAATAAATAGATCATGTAATAAATAAGAGCGCAGTAGATGTGAGATGCCTACCGTTAATATTTAGCACATTTAACTTTTTCTTCCTAATTATCCCTTAATGTATATAATTGATCAATATTGACTTTGATTAAGTCAAGCTTTAGTGTCTGTATGTTTATATTCTAGTTTTATATGGGGACAACTCACACGAATACTAGCCCCAAATTGAATTTGGTTTTGAAGAGTGGCCTATGTAGACATTACTGGCTGCAGTCACTTGAACATTTGAAAAATTCTGCATCAAATCAAAATGTTTCACTCAGTGAAATCTGTAAAGCAACTACCTTGTTTAGCTGCCACTCTTAGGGTTCATGTATGTTTGTCTGTTTAACAAGAGACATAGATAATATTGCATTAGGGCAAAGAACTGGTAAAATTCTGACTTTGATAAATAGGCAGGCTAACTTCTTTAATTAACTTTAATTAACTTTCATAAAGATAGATACCTTATAGACCTTATAGACAGATACTTATCTCTGCAAAATTATATTTCCTTCAATATGTGAAATGTGTTATTCATTCATTAATATCTGTGACCAGATCTGTGAAGCTATCTGGAGCCAAGATAAATAGATAGATAGATAGATAGATAGATAGATAGATAGATAGATAGATAGATAGATAGATAGATAGATAGATAGATAGATAGATAGACAGACAGATAGATAGATAGATAGATGATAGATAGATAGATAGATAGATAGATAGATAGATAGATAGATATTTCAATTCAGAATGTGTGAGAAACAAGAAAAGTTACAGAATGATGCAGTGATGTGGAACACAAAAATCTTTCACCTCATGCAGTGCTTATGGCTGTTCTCAGTTTTTTAACTGAAAAAGTGAAAAAAGCCAGAAACCTTGATTATTCATGGGATAAAATATTAGTGTATTAAATTTTGACACAAAATAAGAGACACTGAAATGATTCTGCCTGAAAATGCTTTTGCGAAGATTAGTCCTTAGCCGGGCCATTTCAGTTTGAATTACTTTATGATGTTTTAAGCCATGTTTAGGCTTATATCTTTTTATTATTATTATTTCAAATTCTCTGTGAACATTAAGACAGGATATAAAATGTAACCATGAACTAAATACGCACTAAGGTTGTAGTGTTTTTCCTCTGAACGTAAACACACAAACCTCCACATCAGTGGTGAAATCCAAATTTTTTTACTACGGGTTCTGTGGGCATGGCTTGGTGGGTGTGGCAGGGGAAGGATACTGCAAAATCTTCATTCCCACCCCACTCTAGGGGAAGGATACTGCAAAATCTCCATTCCCACCCCACTCCAGGGGAAGGATACTGCAAAATCCCCATTCTCTCCTGGGGGAAGGATATTGCAAAAACTCCATTCCCACCCCACTCTGGGGCCAGCCAGAGGTGGTATTTGCCAGTTCTCCGAACTACTCAAAATTTCCGCTACCGGTTCTCCGAACTACTCAAAATTACTGCTACCGGTTCTCCAGAACCTGTCAGAACCTGATGGATTTAACCCCTGCTCTACATCTTGTAAAGCCCACCTTTACCAGGGTTAATATTCCTATTTATTGTTTTAGAATTTGTCAATATAATTGAGTTTACCCATCATTTCAAACAATTCCTTTCTTTTTGCCCTTTGTAGAATGGTAGATGTCAAAAACTGCAATGTTTAAAAGGATTTTTTTGCTTGATACATATATTCACAGCCTGACCATGAACAGGAATTTAGGATAGGGGGAAAATAGAGGAAAAAAGACAGGGCCACTTACAGAAAAAGACCTATTAAATTTTTAACAAGCAGTATAGATTAAAACAATATAAGACTGATCTTTTCACAATAATTAACATAATACAGATACTCCCCAGTTCTAATAATTTGAAACACTGGCAATAGAGAAATTTAAAAAAGGCTATATGGAGACATTCAGCGAAACAGTATTCATGTATCTGTAAGCGGGTATAAACAATTTAAAGCATTCTAGCTCTTTGCTTCCTCTTCAAAATACCAAGTCAATAGCTAAATACAAATAAATGCTTACAATGCTTATGGAGTTCTGCAGCTAATTGTGACATTAAATTCTATCCACGAGTGGAGTTTTAATGTTCCTGCTGGCATTTTGTCAGCAGTTTTCCTGCTGCTTAAAAGATCAGTTTCTAATGGGATTAAGCTGGATAATCAAATCTCAAACTGGTATCTGAATAGGTTGGTTTGTATGCTTGGAGCTGTTGTTGCATAGGAATGAAACCTATTGGGGTCTAAAGGGAAACTGGGGTGGTAGCACTGGGGTAGTATCGTAAAGGGAGAGTGCCATGTATTATTCTATGAATCCAGACATGGCACAATGTGGAGAACAGAGGAGCAGTATCTTAGCCAGATAAGCAATGCTTCAAAACTAAAGATCACTTTAATCATTATTAATTATTATATTATTCCCCATGGATATACCGTCCAGGGAAGATTCTATATTAACTGAAATTGTTGCTAAAAGTGTATAGTATCCCAAACTGGGAGATTTGTGATGATCTTGGGGTTCCTGGGAATTATAGTATCCTAGTATCCATCAGTATTAGCCCTGCTGGAGCAGATGTGAGTTCTGGTTTCGTGCAGTTGGGCTAGAAACCAAGAGACTGTGGTTTTAGGCCTCCCTTAAGCATGAAAGCTGGCTGGGTGACTTTGGGCCAGTCACTCAACCCATCTCACAGGGTTCTTTTGAGTCCAGTATATTAGTTACGTTCACCAGCTTGATTTATACATATAAAAAAAGATGGGATAAAAAAAATGGCCTCCTGGGAGCATATCTGAATGTATTGAAATCTGGGTGATAGATTTCTATAATTCATTAATAAAACTCCTTGTTATCTCTGTCAACTCAATCTTCAGCTTTCAGAGTTCTTTTTTTTCCCCATGTTGCATTCATCTTCTGCGGCAGAATGATAGGTGTAGCTAAAATTTGTCAGCAGTTACAATTTAAGATGTAATTGAACTTGACAGAAACGATGGCTGCATGCACACCTCTCCACACCTTTTAAAAAACTTCTTGCATACTATGGTCTGTGAATTGATGAATGTACGTGTAAGTTTAGCTTTGCCCACCATGGTTCAAGTGATATCTGAGTGCAACTTTTCGCTGAAGTTCAAAAAGCCATCTGTGGTGTAGTCAATTGTTAGCTGCTACTATCTTGGAATCGGTAAATCTCATTCCTTCATGAACTGCAGATTCTAGATTGCATTCAGTTAGACCCACCTGCTGATAGAGATACTTATTTCTTCAGTAAAAAATAAGTCCTCTCTCACCTAATCCACAGAAAGCCAAGTTTCCTGCACATACTGAAAACTAAAAGATGTTAGTTTTGGAATGCTATGTATGACACAGGTTGCTCTGCAAGGATAGGAAAAAACCTCCCATGTTTTCTATAACGGTGGCGCAGTGGTTAGAGTGCAGTACTGCAGGCTACTTCTGCTGCCTGCTGGCTGTCAGCAATTCAGCAGTTCGAATCTCACCAGGCTCAAGGTTGACTCAGCCTTCCATCCTTCCGAGGTGGGTAAAATGAAGACCCAGATTGTTGGGGGCAATATGCTGACTCTGTAAACCGCTTAGAAAGGGCTGTAAAGCACTATGAAGCGGTATATAAGTCTAAGTGCTATTGCTATTTTTATTGCTTTTAGGTAGAACAAAATGAGGACCCAGATTGTTGGGGGCAATATGCTGACTCTGTAAACTGCTTAGAGAGGTCTGTAAAGCACTGTAAAGCAGTATATAAGTCTAAGTGCTATTGCTATTGCTCTAAAAAGTGGATTGGCAGGATCTCCAAAATGGACTTTGGTGTGATATGGGCTGAATGCATCCCTATCCTGAAACCTGCCTGGTTCTTTTGTAAATGAAGCCTCTCCATGACTTGTGACTGCTGCTGGTTTCCCCGTTGACTTCTCTTGTTGGAAGCCCACTGTGAAGTAATGAATGTAAATGTGCACTGGTTGCTAGGTCCCCAAATCACGATCACATGACCACTGAGACACAATTACTATTACTATTACTACTTAGACTTATATACCGCTTTACAGTGCTTTACAGCCCTCTCTAAACGGTTCACAGAGTCAGCATATTGCCCCCAACCATCTGGGTCCTCAGTTTACCCACCTCGGAAGGATGGAAGGCTGAGTCAACCTTGAGCCGGTGAGATTTGAACTGCCGAACTGCAGCTAGCAGTCAGCTGAAGTAGCCTGCAGTACTGCACTCTAACCACTGCGCCACCTCGGCTCTTAAATCAGCCTGATTTATCAGTGCAATTGCCACAACTTTAAGGACCGGTTGTAAGTATCCTTTTCCAGCACTGCCTTAGTTTCAAAACAGTCACTGAACGAATGGTCAGTAAGCAAGGACTACATGTATAAGCATTTGTTTGTGAGAGAACTGACTGTAACAATAATAATAACAAATATTTTTGAAAGAGTAAAAAAGAGAAGTTACTTTATAGAAAAGCTTTCATTAAATACATTTATTGTATATTAAATAAAAAGCTTGCATCAGAGAAATTTATGTAACAAAGAAAAATATTGGAGTGTTTAAAAATATTTCTTGGGGAACAGCTATGTAATTCAGGGGAAATAACATTCCAAAGATCCATACGTTAAGGAAAGTTGTAAGTGAATATTGATGTCGACTTTAAAGGACATATACGATAAACATTCAGGGTGAAAGAAATCTCAGCGTATTTTCTTTTGCCCTACTTCCATTGACTGTACAATGGCTTAGATTTATACTGATCGGCACACCCTAGAAAAGTGGACAAAAATGATTCAACTTCTCAAGTATATACATCCATCTCAAGGATAGGTAACAGCTATCTCTTTTTCATCTTTCCTGTTATTTGATGTTCTTTTGGTGGTGTTTTGGAAAGGCATCCTGAGAGAAGGGAATTGATGTTTTATAGACTTTTGACTGAAGATACAATAATTAACTGAGGGGTTTCATATTGCAAGCTCAAAATTTTGCAGACTTTCACAGCACGCCCTGAGTTTGCTTTGCCTTTGTTCCCGGCGCAGTTGATTTTCCTTTCTTTTCTACCTCCAACAGCTGGTTGTTAAATAGACCAAATGGTTTCTGTTTTGAAGAGGTGTGAATGCAGAACGGTGAGAATCATTTTAGATTTTGTAGAAAACTTAGAAATAAATAGATAAAATAAAATCTGGACTGCCTTCTAGTCCCATATGGTTGCTTTTAATTTTGATCAGAGTTCAAAATGATTTGCTTTTTGACAATTCCAATGGGAAATATAATCCTGACCTCCCCCACTCTCCACAACCCCTTAAGCTTGCTAAGCAAAGCCACTGGGCCAAATGTCATCGCAGTTATACTTTTTTCAATCTAAAATAACTCCCATTTTGTCAGAATTAGATCTCCATCACTGTACAAGGACAAGCATATGTGCATGCCATCCAAGTTATTAAATTGTTACGGCCCCATTTCTGTATTTGTTTTACTAAACAGGCATGTGGATTATCTGAGACTAAAATAAATTCCTTTTTATTTTATGAATTAATATTGATAAGTGCAGTGCTGTGGGAACTATTTCATCGCCTGATTTGCTGCTATGTCCCTTTTTGCCTTTTTTAGATGGTGCAAACCAATCTAAGATCACAATCACAATTTTTTCATGGTTGCTGGATTTGATGACCTGGGCTAGCAAAGCAGAGATTTTTCAGTCATCCTTCCTTTTTTAAAGAGACTTATGCTAGTTTCAATTATGTTGTTTTTACCCAGAAACTTCAGAGTTGAAGGAGATCTGGAAGCAGAGGTGGGTTTCAGCAGGTTCTGACCAGTTCTGAAGAACTGGTAGCGGAATTTTTGAGTAGTTCAGAGAACCAGTAGCGGAAATTTTGAGTAGTTTGGAGAATCGCTAAATACCACCTCTGACTGGCCCCACCCCCATCTATTTTCTGCCTCAGTCCCAGCTGATCGGGAGGAAATGGGGATTTTGCAGTATCCTTCCCCTGGAGTGGGGAGGGAATGGAGATTTTACAGTATCCTTCCCTGCCACGCCCACCAAGCCACACCACGCCCACTAAGCCACACCCACAGAACCGGTAGTAAAAAATTTTGAAATCCACCACTGTCTGGAAGGCCCTAGGTTACACATGGTTCACTGGCTAATTTTGAATTAATCAGCCTGATTTATCAGAAATTGTAACAATCTCCAACATAAAACTCCAGATATTGCATTTTACATCTTACAGAATAGTTATATAGAATATAAATTAAAAGGGTATTCCAGAGATGTCCAAATCTCAGATTGAAGATTGCACTGATATGGAAAAAGGAACAGCATTTTCCTTTACAATTGTAAAATTGTACAATTTTTGGAAACTTGAGGAAAAATTAAAGGAATTTAATGAATAATAGGGATAGAACTCATATTTATCTGAGTTTGAAGCATTTATTTAGAATTAATTTCAAAATATGCTTAGCTCAATTCTAGACCATTGATTTATAGCATTTCCACTGTGTGATTCTACTTGTGCAGAGGTGGCGCAGTGGTTAGAGTGCAGTACTGCAGGCTACTTCAGCTGACTGCTAGCTGCAGTTCGGCAGTTCAAATCTCACCGGCTCAAGGTTGACTCAGCCTTCCATCCTTCCGAGGTGGGTAAAATGAGGACCCAGATTGTTGGGGGCAATATGCTGACTCTGTGAACCGCTTAGAGAGGGTTGCAAAGCACTGTAAAGCGGTATATAAGTCTAAGTGCTATTGCTATTGTGTAGACTGGACTTCAGTTTATCTTTTCATTTACATTTACATTTACCCAAGTTCTTTCTCTAACAAGCTTAAAGAAACCCCAAAACCTACAATTATTTAACACTTACTTTATGCTTCTAATTCAATGATAATTTGCTATCATTCGTTGGTGGGAGAATCATATATAGTTCTCCTAGAAGTTATGCTTGGAATGTGGTTTCTGCCAAAGATTTGCAGTGAACATACTGATTATAGCTCTGTTCCAAAATCTTTCTTTTTTTTAATGGCTTTTTATTATATACAAATAGACATTACAAACCATACAAACACACATATATAGGAAATGCAGTTCCTATTATACTATAGCTCTAGATCGGTGTTAGATAGTGCGTAGAGATGACAGGAGACAGACTTCCAAAGCAGCTCTTTATTTCAGCTCTTGTATCAGTAACCAGCAAAGAGCAGTCTGACAGCTTGCCCTTTTATAGGGAGCTGTCAGACAGACCAGCCAATAGCGTTTGAGCTTTTTCCCGCTCAAACGCTGGACCTGGTTGGAACCATGCAACACAGTTGAAACAGTTAGAACATAACACCCCTCCCCTCCTGGATGGAGCTGTCCAGCATACGTAATCACGCAGGTAGGCGGGGCGTTTTGGAGCCCTACTAGACCTGCGCAATTCAGTTGGTGGTGAGGCAGCGGCCTGTGCGGACAGGTCTGCTGCCGCTCCGGGGCTCGAGCATGGAAGCTCCTGGAAGGTACTGGGTGTGGCCTCCACGGCCGAAGGGAC
>QLTV01000965.1:2615138-2626772 GCA_003457575.1 Thermophis baileyi | reverse complement strand
CACACACACACTCGTATGTATGTATGTATGTATGTATGTATGTATGTATCTATGTATGTATTTATATATATATATATAAACGACAGACATCACGATCTCCGGAACTTTTAAAAATTTATTTTCCTAAGCTTTCGTCAGCCCCTGCTGACATCGTCAGAGTGTAAAATCACCATTGAAGAAATGCTTGCTTTTATGTGTTGCTGATCAATTTAGCGCGTGATGGGTCCACACCCTTGCCTCCCCCCTGTAATTAACTGTTTTTGCCTTAGTCATGCTGACTGATGGAGCTGTGGTTTCTGTTGCCTCCTTCCCTATTGTGTATTGCTTGGACTTTCTCTCCCTGGGGGGTGATGCTGAGCTGTTAGGTATTGCTTTGAAGGCATTTTTCCCAGCTCTCTCCCCCTCCCCCTCATCCCTACTCCTCTCCCTCCCAGGCACACTTGTTACATCCCCCTGAGTTCATTTGTTTAGCCCATGATCTTGTAACAGGTCTTTAGGTATTGCTTTGAAGGCATTTTCCCCAGCTCTCTCCCCCTCCCAGGCACACTCATTACATCCCCCAAGTTCATTTGTTTAGCTCATGATCTTGTAACAGGTCTGCGTCGTTCCTCACCCCCCTTGTCCATCCCATTCTGACGCTGCTCTGCCGGGCTCTCCTGCACTCGGTCCAGGTTTGCCATTTTCTTCACTGGGCCCATCTCTATGCCTAAAGGAGTGGTGGTGCCTCTGATCTCCATTCCTCAATAGCGATCGATCTCTACTAAGTCTTTCCTAGTACCTTAATGCCTGGTAAGCGGATGGTATGTCAATGTGTCTATTAATAGAGTTGTTATTCGAGAACCAGGCTTCTTTCAGGAGGCATCCTCTTTTTGTTTCGTTGTAGGCAACAACCTCAGTCTCCTGGAAGTTGAACTCGTGGCCATGCTCCTCCATGTGCGTCCAGATCTGGGATCGCTGTTCCTTGCGTCGGACCGCCAGCTTGTGTTCATGCACCCTAGTTTGTAGTCGTTTAGCTGTTTCTCCTACATAGTGGCCTGCACAGTTGCTGCAGTTAATACGGTAGATTATTGGGGATGTCTCCTCCTTCGGTAGTGCTTCTTTCGGGCACATCACTCTCCTCCTCAATGTTTGGTCTGGTTTATGCGCCACTTTAACCCCATGTGATGCAAAAATGCGTGCAGCAGTTTCGGATACCCCCCTTATGTATGGGAGCACCCTCCACATTGATGTTTCGCTTGTGCCCTCAATGGGCTGCCGGGCCCTAGGTGCTTAGGAAAATAAATTTTTTAAAGTTCTGGAGATTGTGATGTCTGTCACTTTTTCTTCTATAACTACACCTGGAACTCGCATTTTTAGGACAATTCACTATATCTATCTATCTATCTATCTATCTATCTATCTATCTATCTATCTATCTATCTATCTATCTATCTATGTATTTGTTTTTTGATATATGTATGTATGTATGTATGTATGTATATATATATATGTGTGTGTGTATATATATGTATGTATGTATGTATGTGTATGTATGTGTATATATATATATATATATTTAACCAGTCATAGAATCTATTCCAAGTTATGTAATATTCCGTTTCCTCCTTGCTCTGCAGTTCTTTAGTCATTTTATCCATTTCGGCGCATTCAAGAATTTTTCTTATGATTTCACTTTCATTTGGTGTTTCATTACTTTTCCATTTTTGTGCATAACAGATCCTGGCTGCCGTTATAATATGGATTATTAAGTAATATATTTCTTTAGTATAATTTTCAGTTATAATTCCCAACAAAAATATTTCTGGCTTCCAGTCAAAATCTTTCTTTGCATGTAGGAGTTACTGTAAGTGCACCCTTCTTTTCTTCAACATGTAATGTATCTCATAACCCTCTAATGGAAGACAGGGCAGAATAATCTGAATACGAACTCCATGAATTATATAGAGGCCCACATTCCTTTTGGTTTGTGTTTGATTGGTTGAAATGTATTCCCTGTTCACTGTCTTGGTTAATTGCTGAACTGGAGTGTAATGAAGCTTTCATGAAGGGTCATTTTGTTTCATTATTCTTATCTAGAAAATAAAAGTTATATAATTAATTAGCTTCTTGAAGCATGGCTGCCCAGCTAAAGATTAGAAAAGTGCTTATGCTTAATATCAAGTATTTCTTTTTCCAGATATAAAA
This sequence comes from Thermophis baileyi, assembly GCA_003457575.1. NCBI lineage: Eukaryota > Metazoa > Chordata > Lepidosauria > Squamata > Dipsadidae > Thermophis > Thermophis baileyi. The sequence continues at coordinate 2,624,588 of QLTV01000965.1, read as the reverse complement.
AATCTGTATCAGTTTAGACCAAATGTTTTGGTCATGATCTAATCAATTTTAAGTAATATATTTAAGTAATATATTTAAGTAATGTATTTACAAAATTAATATAAATGATATGATTTCAACATTTTAAAAATTAAGGCATTAAAAAAGAAACAATGTTGAAATGATTTCAACATGAAGTACATCTGAGTTTCAACTCCATCATGTCTCTAATACTTGAAAAAAAGGCAACCAAAATCCCTTTTTGCCCCCAGGCAAATCATGATAAACTAATTAGTGAAGCTAAAATTATGTCTTAAGTACGAAAACTGCTTCTGAAACAGAGCAGGAACATGCTATGCTGCTTTTAAAAATTGTTCCCATTGACTTAAGTTGACTTAAGCCTTACATAACTAAACTAGAAATACAATTCAATAACAATTGATCCATGCTACTGTCATAATTTTGATTTAATTAAGAACTTTCAGGAAATCATGACTTTTTGTTAACTGTATCACCAAGTCTTTCATCAATGAAGATATTTCCAAGAACACCTGAGATGTCACATCCTTTCAAGAATGGAAAGGGAGGAGTGCTAAGGCTTATAATAAAAAAGGGGAAACTTATAACACCACCAGTTCCTATTAAGTCCTAAGGAATGAAAGACTGGCTTCGGTGAAGGTAATACAGTAAACAGAGTAATTCTCTGGCATAGCTTGTTATGCATTCTAGAGTAATAGCATTATACCTGGTCACAGTTCTAATACATTATCTATTTTGGTTTACTCTTCATCAAGCCTCAAAACAGGTCTAAAAATTGCATTTTAAGTTGTAAATGCTTCAACACTGGAAGTTTTAAAGAAGAGATTGAATAATCATTTGTCTGAAGTGGTGTAGGGTTTCCTGCCTAAGCAGGGGGTTGCACTAAAAGACCTCCAAGGTCCCTTCCAACTCTCTTATTCTATTCTATTTCACACAGCAAAATGTGAATTGGAGCATACTTGAGCATACAACTACATCTATCAGGAGCACCTTAGAACCAGTGAGATTTAATCCATAAAATATTGCACTAATTATGGGGAGATCCAATTTCAAATCAACTTTCATTCATGGAAATTTATTGGTGGTTTTCGATTACAGGTAGTCCTCAACTTACGATCCCAATTGAGCCAGAAATTTCTGTTGCTAAGTGAGCCACTTGTTAAGTGAATTTTGCCTCATTTTACGACCTTTCATGCCACAGTTAAGTGAATCACTGCAGTTGTTATGTTAGTAACACGGTTATTAAGTGAATCTGGCTTCCCCATTGACTTTGCTTGTCAGAAGGTCGCAAAAAATGATCACAGGACTCCGGGACACTGCAACCGTCATAAATATGAGTCAGTTGTCAAGCATCTGAATTTTGATCATGGTAACCATGGGGATGCTGCAATGGTCGTAAGTGTGAAAAATGGTCATGTCAGTTTTTTCAGTTGTGGTTGTAACTTCGAACGGTCACTGTTGTAAGTTGAAGACTACCTGTAGTCATTTTCTTTGATCTGGATAGTTGCACAGTTCTAGATTGTATAATAAACATTCTGTTGCAGATGTTTATTCTAGTGTCAAGTAGAAGAGTTCTCCCGGGTTATTTTCTTGCACTTCTCATTCAGTTTGCTAAAAAAGAAGTTGATTATGAAAAATTTTCAAGGTGGAAGAGAATATAAGGGAAATATCTTGAGTGGAGGGTGATAGTCTGCACTTTAGCTACAAGTCGGCTTGAAAGTATATCTGAGTGCCCAGCCGTCCACTCCACAGTCTTCTCCCAAGTGATATATGGCCATTAGCAGCTTGCAGTTCCCCTTACATAGTTAAAAGCCAAGGGAGAAGTTCATGAGAAATTCTCCTTACGCTTATTCTGTTTGGAAAAGATGGATTATCAGGAAGACTTCAAATCTATTTAAAGATATGCAACAGAAAGCAGCAATACTAGTAATTGCAGGCTCAGTCACCTCCATGAATACATTAATCTGAAACACTCTACCAAGAGAAACTCTAAATAAATTTATAGTTACTCTCTCTGTTCACAACATTGATCATTTATGCTCAGCTGGAGCCCATGAATCTGATGGAAGTTCCTTTGTCATGGATTCTAGCTATTTAGACATATTTTTTTCCCCTTTAACTATGAACCAAATATGGATACTCTCCATCCTCATTGGTCTGCCTCTAAACTTTTATTCTCCTCCTCCTCCAATATCCTCCTCTCATGAAACATCCTGAAAAGAATTCCACTCAAAATACTACTTTTCAGAATTCTCTTCAATTCTCAGGACAGAATTTTGAAGGTATAATTGAGGGGTCCTTGGTGCTCTCTGAGCTTGGTTGTTTTCTTGCAGACATTTCATTACCCAAACTAAGTAACATCATTGTGCTAGTAAGGAATGGGGTTTACTCTCACTTTAGATTGTAGTAGTTTGCCTTGTTAGTGTTGGTGGTCAAGAAGTAAACAATACCCCAATCAAGGAATTGCCAAAGAAGCTAATAGTAAGCAGCTCCAGAGGTGGTATTCAGCCGGTTCGGACCAGTTCAGGTGAACCGGTAGTAGCGACCTGCGGGTGGCGGTGGGCCCACCCCACCCCCCCACCCCGGCGCTATGTCGTCCTATTTAGCCATGTTTTCAAGCCGCGCGCATGTGTGCAAGGCACGCGCGCGAGACCAAAGGGCATGCACAGAAGCCCGCGCGCATGCGTGGAAGGTTCGCGCATGACCGAAGCAAGCGTGCGCACTCACATTGTCGGTGCTGTGCGAACCAGTAGGGAAAGTATGTGAATCCCACCTCTGACTGCAGCTCAACCAAAAAACTTCCAAGACCATCCCACCAACACAAACTGGGCAACCCATTAGATTAGTGGGTTGTCCGGTTTGTGAGAGCAAACCCATTCCTTACTAGCACTGATGATGTTACCTATTTTGGGTAATGAAACATCTGAAACAAAGCAGCCAAGTTCAGAGAATGCCAAGGATGCTTCATCTCAAGCCTGAGCTGCAAATATTTTCCTTTAAAGGTATAATTGATTGCAGAAGGTGAAGAAATAAAGATAGACTTCTTCCTCATTTGGTCAGCGGAAGACTGCTGGTATCTAATACATTAGCTTTCTGCAGCTTTTAGTATCATTTCTTTAGATCTCCAGGCACCTATCTCATGTTCATATGAACAAACCAATTCTTTTATTCAAAAGAATCACTCTCTTTTTTTTTCTACCATTGTCTACTGATATTCTTGACAGGAACATCTTGATCAGTGCATATATTTTCCTCCCTTGTTTTTTTATTAGAAGAAACACATTTCCTTCAGAAATAAAAGCTTCATTTCTTGCCAGCTATACAAATGCACACATGCCCAAGTGTACTTAGGATGTAGAATTTTATATTTCCTTTAATTAGAACATTGATCTTCTAGTGTCCTTTCATCTTTTTTTTTCCTTAAGAAAGCCCATTTTCCTTTCAATTTTTTTTTATCTTGATCATGAAAGAAAGAGAAGAATGGACATGGGCACTCTTAAGATAAAATGAAGATCTCTTGAAGAGCATATATATGTTGCAATTCAAAAGCAAATGAAAATATAAAGAAAGGAACACACAAAAATACAGCCCAAGATCAGGCCTAAAGTTCAAGAGGATATACTTAGAGTACATGCACATTGTATTTCGGAGGAGTCATAAGCAAATATCCAGTTCTTTTCAGAAATAAAAGATTTGAGAGGAAAACAAGATTGAAATTCATTTTGTACAAAGCAACTCAGATTTTCATTATTTACTCCCTGGTCTTGGTTTTCCTTGATCTAAGAATGTTTTCCATCCATTTCTTTGTTTTCACTTACCCTGACCTATGTATTTAGATTGTAATTTATAAACCATTTAGTTAGGGATAAAATCCTTTAAACAATGGGACTTTTAAGACCTTGCATAGAAATGAATTTTTTTTGAACTTTGCTTCAAATATGGAATAGTCATTCCAACCTTATATGTGTCAGACTGCATAGCTTGAAATATTTCTAGAAAGTTAAATTCAATTCTGAACCATTTTCTATGCCCTAAATAAAATCTATTTCACAGTTTTTGTTTTTGTTAGTTGCGAAGTCGTGTCCGACCCATCGCGACCCCATGGACTATGTTCCTCCAGTCCTTCCTGTCCTCTACCATCCCCCCGGAGTCCATTTAAGCTCATGCCAACTGCTTCAGTGACTCCATCCAGCCACCTCATTCTCTGCCATCCTCTTCTTCTTTTGCCCTCAATCGTTCCCAGCATTAGGCTCTTCTCCAGTGAGTCCTGCCTTCTCATTAGGTGGCCAAAGTATTTGAGTTTCATCTTCAGGATCTGGCCTTCTAAAGAGCAGTCAGGGTTGATCTCCTCTAGGACTGACCGGTTTGATCACCTTGTATGAAAAAGTGAGGTAGCATATTCAAGTAACCCTTTTATCAATGAGTGTTTAAAATTTTACTCACAAATAAAGATTTTCAACTTCATATAAGGAAAAGTAAAATCTTCAATTAATCACTTCCCAAGCTTTTGACATTTTATTTGATGTTCTTTGCTTGTTTTTTTAACTGATCTTTTTGTCTCCTCTTTCCAGCCAGTGGTCTCTGATTATCTGTTTTATTTGCTAATCTTGTAGGGCTCTCTGAAATAATATATAGTTATCCTGGTTGTTTCATATAACTAATCTATTCTTTGCTTAATGAATAAATATAGCTACCTATTATCTTTAAATCTTTTATTAAGAAAGACTGTTTAAACACAGCTTTATTTTTTCCATTTTGCTTATGCCAATTTATAATTATTCAAAAACATTTAAAATAGAATCATATCTATCCATAATTTCTATTTCTGCTTCCTTTTTTGTTTATGTGTATTTATCTTATACTGAATAGGTATTTATGACTTTATTTCTAGAATTATTTCTATACTATTTTAAAATATTGGTGATTATTACATTAAATATTATTATTATATCTATTTAAAGGCTTCATATAACTACCCAACTCATAAAAATATCATTCCAGGTGGCATATAGCAATAAAAATATAATAAATCCCATCAAAGCTATCCCAAATCAGAACAACAAGACGCACAATTGAGGGGCAGCAAAATATATTGTATCGCACAGGATGAGCTCATTTTGCCCTCAGCACCCAAGGAAATATCCAGATCTTCAAAACACATATAATATATAATATTAAACAATATATTATTAAGAATATTTAGATGGATAAGGGAAACATTGGATAGGTTAGAGACTAAAAATGTCATGGTATTGATCATAGCTACTGAAATTGTACTCCTAGACTTAACAACAAAGCTCATAGACCAGTATAAATACTAACACCAGTCTAGGAGTACAGTTATGTACAGTTCTGTTTGATCCTGCCAAGCTCCTGTCCTCCCCTTTTTAATATTTATTTTCAAAATGAATTTGTATGCTCCCCTTGAGAACTGAGTTTCTAGTGTAGCTAAGTTTATTTTTTAATAGAGAGGCTTACTTGTTTTAATATGTTTTAGTATGTGAATGTCTCTGGGGTCATATATAGTTCCCAGATGTATCCTTAGAAAATAAAAATGGCAGATGGATCTAGCCCACTGCCTGGAAAAAAAGAGAAGAATAACTTGAAAAGGTAGAGAACATCTTAGAGAAGAAGTGGTGATAGGAGGTACACTAGAGTTACTAAAGATACATCTTCTCCTCCTTTTTCCTCTTTTAGATGTGATGCATTTTCTGCCTGGACTTTGTGTTTTTATATATAATGTGTGTGTGTATGTATGTATGTATGTATGTATGTATGTATGTATGTATGTATGTATGTACTGTATGTATGTATGTATGTATGTAAGTATGTATGTATCTGGATACACACACACACACATGCACATACATACATGCATACACATACATACTGTACATACATACATACATCTGGCTTTATAAGGTGTTCAATTTCCCAGAATTTTTTTTGGGGTGAGTATGTCTATATGCTGTGTGCCTGATACTCATTTTTTTAATCTATGTTATAAACCAGTGATGGCGAACCTTTTTTGGTGCCAAAAGGGGGGGAATGCGGGGGGTCACGCGCGAGAGTGCCCACACCCATAATTCCATGTGCCCCCCCTGTGCATGCGCACGTGACCCCCCCGCTCCCGGCACGCGATGGCACGCCCATTTTTTGCTCTCCCCAGGCTTCAGAGCCTTTCTAGGAGCCTAGGGAGGGCAAAAACGGCCTTCCCCACCCCCCCGGAGGTCCTCCGGAGGCCGGAAATGTTCCGTATGCCGACTTCCGGTTGGAAACGGGCCATTTCTGGCCTCCGGAGGGCCTCTGGGGATAGGGAAGGCCGTTTTCGCCCTCCCCAGGCTCCTAGAAAGGCTCTGGAGCTTGGGGAGAACAAAAAACGGGCCTTCCCCACCCCCTCCGGAGACTGGAAACAGCCTGTTTCCCGACTCCCAGTGGGCCCAGAAGGCCCGAAAATCAGCTGAGCTCACGTGCCCATGGATATGGCTCCGCATGCCACTTGTGGCACGCGTGCCATAGGTTCGCCATCACGGTTATAAACTGTTGGATTTCACCACTTTATTTCTTTGAAGTTGGTGCTGAAGCCAAAAATGGTGGGTTAAGAATAATGAGATTTTGACCCTATGTGTGACATGTATTTTCTTATCTTCTGGGAATGGATCTTTTGCAACTGGGTGCACTTAACATGACAATCATTTGGTTGAACAGGCAGTCATTCACCACATACTGTACTATTCAAGTTCTGAATGTGCCCATTGGTCCGAAAAGGTTGAGACTTGTTTGTATAATAGATACTGTAGAGGTAAAGTCTCCCTTGAATCATGGGAGTAGCATGTCTTCTGGTGACTACCTGGATATAAACCAAGGAAGTGGTTTGCCATTCTTGACTTCTGGGATTTAATTTGCCAACTTTCTGACTTAGTTTATAACCCTGGAATTTTCTGATGCTCTCCCATCCAAGTACTAACTAGATCTATCCTTGTTTTAGCTTTTTTGAAAGAAACCAAGGTTACTAGTAGCTGATATATACAGTAAATAAATACTAGCATAATTAAGTTTCTACATATTTTTCCAGTCAATATTAATGCTAATGTAATGATAATCACAAACACACACACACACCATATATTACTTGATGAAATATATAATAAACAGGTATATTAAAAAGTTGCATAAGTACATATGAATACAGATGATTGATTCCCATGTAGTCCTCACAAAGCTCATAAGCCAGTATGGATACTAATAGTATCAATCATGTTAGTTGACCTACACGTAGATAACACAGAAAGACTGCAATGACCACATGAGTTCTACTTCATTTTGCAGCTTTCTTTCTCCATCTGTATGCAAGAATGTACATACTGGAAATAACCTGAAATACATGAAGGATTGTATGTACATAGCCTCTGTTGTCAAGGAAACAGCTTTCATTCTATATATTCTGAATGGCAGTTGAGTGTCAGTCAAGGCACCTCACACTGTGATCTTGGTGGAAAAAATTGTTAAAGCTGAAGAAAGAGAAAATACTTTTAATAATTATGTAGAGGTCAAGTAAAGCTTTTGCCAGAAGGAAAGCAACAGTGAATATAAGCAAGATATCTACATAGAGAAAGAATTGTATTCAGTACATTAAGCCAAACATTTCGAAGACTTGTTTATATCAAATATAAAAACTTGCACTTAAATAGTACACCACAATACCTATTAGTGCACCACAATAGCTACACCACAATGCTATTTGTACAAAGTCCTTCGACGGAGGTGAAAGCCAATCCAGGGAGGCAACTGGCCAAATAAGAAACCATCTTGGAATCATGCTTTTCATACCTATCCCATCTTACATCATTTCAACACTTATTTATTTTGGGGGACAATGAATACACTGAAGGTGCTATCTGCAAGTCAAAAATGTTTATTTTGAAAAGGAACATGCAAATAAATTAAAGGGAAATAAAAAGGGAGTGATCACCATCTAAAAAAACAAACAAGAAAACAATGTAATGTTTTAATATCTTATTAATAGATATTTCTAGAATTTTGTTTATTAATTTCAAATATTATTCCTTAAGAAAGTGGGAAAACCCAAACACTTTATAGATGATGTGTTAGTGCAAGGTCCGAATCACTCCTTCCTAATCATTTTTGAAGAATGCAAGGCACAATCAACAGTATTGGGACATAAAATACATAGATGAAAAAGAAAAAATATCAAGAATGTGAAATAATTCAAGAATATGAATGGGCAAGTTTAAAGGGTAGAAATTTATTTCTTCCTATAAACAATCATCCTCTTTTAACGACCCCATAATCCCTTGCGGGGTGAAGTCTGGGCAACTGAATGGAGCTGAGTGTTAACTGGCTGGATGCCCTTCCTGTCGCCAATGCGGAGTTTTTTGCAGCAGATATATTTTCAGTGTGTCCAGAGAGAGAAATATCTGCCTCTACCTAGGATAGAACTCACAGCCTCCTGATTGTGAGGTGAGAGCTCCACCTCTATGACTGTGCTAATCTATATGCCCCTGCTCACATGAGACACAATCCTGTGAATTTATTTTCTTTGTCCATGTTACTATATCATCTCTCTTATTGCAATTTCTTTGAGGAGCAATTTGCATATTCGGAAAGCATTTATTTATTTTTATTTATTAATTAAATTTTTATGCTGCCCATTTCCCCTACAAGATGTTTCATATGACTCACTTTTAGAGACTGCACCAATAAGAAACACAGATGCAGAATCATCTGCTTATTGTGATCATGTACTCCTCTACATCAGAGCAAATCCCATTGGGTCAATGAAGCTTGCTTCTAAGTAGCAAATATACAGTTGTCTTAAAGATTATTTCATCCTGAAACCCTACATGTAAAAGTGATATTTCCTTCAACAATTGACATAATTATTTAAGATAATTATCTTCCTTTGTTAAGCCATCTGGTTTAGATTTATTAACTATGGGTTTTCTGCATGATTATTAGTGTAGAGCAGGGCTGTCAAACTCCCGACCCACGGGCCGGATGCATCACGCGCTGGCCATGCCCACAACCTGATTTAGCGAAGGGAAAAAAAGTCCCAATATGTCACGTGATGCTGCCATGACAATGTGAGTTTGATACCCCTGGTATAGAGGATGATAAAGGATCCCCATAATGTCAGCACTGTTTAATAAAAGAAATAATGATTTAAAATAGATTTTCAAACATGAAATCTCCCATCCTAATTGTCAAGTGGCATCCAGGCCACAGCTCAACACAAGGGAATGTGAAGTTCTCAATATTGGTTCATACTAGGATAGAAGCAGTACCTTATCATTCCTCTAATACCATGCCAAACATTCTTCTAACTGGAATCAGTGAAGTTACAGAGATGTTATACCCCCAACCCAGGGGTGAAATCCAGCAGGTTCTGACAGGCGCGGGAGAACCGGTAGC
>QLTV01000965.1:2595095-2608955 GCA_003457575.1 Thermophis baileyi | reverse complement strand
AGACTGATCTTGCCACCCCATGGTCGGTTCTTGGTCTTCCGGATCCATGAGCAGCTGCGCGGGACTTGGGCAAGCCACAACAAATGCCTTGTGGAATGTTTGATTATGTGCCACCAAGTTGGTGTTAGCAACCATGTAGATAGATTTTCTCCATAATGATCTATCTGCATCTTGTTTTACAAAACTTCCAAAGGTGCACCCACTGCCACTGTAACGGAGTTCATCCACCTTGCTACTGGTTGTCCTTTTTTCTCTCCTATCCCCTTTAGACCATTATAGCCTTTTCCAGAGCTAGATCTGGAAAGTATGCCCAAAGTAGGATAATTTAAGCCTCATCACTTGTGCCTCCAGTGAGAACTCTGGGTTGATTTGTTTGATGATCCATGTGTTTATTTTCTTGGTTATCTGTGGTATTCTCAGAAGTCTTCTCCAACACCAACATTCCAGGTCATCAATACTCATCCTATATGGCTTTTTCAAAGATCAGTTTTCCTTCCTAAAGAGTGGCACAAGGCATAACAGAGACCTTCGGGAGTTGGGCGGCATACAAATTTATTAAATAAATAAATAAATAAACATTGTTTGCTCTGTTCTGATCTTTGTAGTTATAGACATATCATTACATTTGAATATCTTTTGCAAGTGCTAGTCTGCAGCATATTTCTTGACAATTCTAAGGCAGGTTGTTCTACCTGATAGCAATAGCAATAGCATTTAGACTTATATACCGCTTTACAGTGCTTGACAGCCCTCTCTAAGCGGTTACAGAGTCAGCCTATTGCCCCCAACAATTCTGGTCCTCATTTTACCCATCTCGGAAGGATGGAAGGCTGAGTCAACCTTGAGCCTGGTGAGATTTGAACTGCCGAACTGCAGTCAGCCGGCAGTCAGCAGAAGTAGCCTGCAGTAGTGCACTCTAACCACTGTGCCACCATAGCTCATGGCTGATGCTATTATTTGGTCTACTTCAATGGTCCCCAACTTTTCTGGCTTTGTGGACTGGTTGTGGGGGGGAAGAGAGAGAGAGGATGGTTCTGTGCAAGCAGCATGCGTGCGCATGAGCAGCTCCATTTGCATGTGCGGTGGGCATGTGCACCTGCCACTCACACAAGTAGAGCTGTGCATGCAAGTGTGCAAGCATGCTTGTGTGGCCCGGTTCCAAATGGGCCACTGCCTGGTCCTGGGCTGCAGCCTGGAATTGAAGACCCCTAGTCTACTTCATAATTAATTTTAGATCCATTTTTTCCACTATGACTTTTATTAGTAGATCTTACAGATTCTTTGCAGTTTCAACTATTAGAGTAGTGTCATCAACATAGCACAGGTCATTGATGCATCATTCTCAAATTTTAAATCCAAGCTCATTATCTTCCAATTCTCTCTTAATATATATTCAGCATATAGATTGAATAAATTAAGGAGAGAGTATACAGCCTTATTTCACCCCTTTGCCAACTGGGAGTTAGTCTGGTTCCCCATGTTCTGTATTATGGCTTCCTGACCTGTACTTAGGTCTTGTGCAATGGAGAGGGGGGGGAATTATCTGTTTTGTTTTAATTTGTTTGCTCTCCGATTTTGGAAAGCTCTCTCTACACCAGAAAATTCTTATTAGCCATGTCAATGACTTCTTAGACAAAGTATTACATTCTTTTACCTGTAGTATATATTAATTCAGCTTCTATTACTTGGGTTTGATTATTCCTCAATGTTATAGGAGAAATTTGATATCTTTCAAAATTAATTCTCACTACTGACATTTTGAATTCAATTGGATAAGGCCCGCAATAGTCACATCTTGCACGGAAATCACTTTGTTGACTTTAATTTTTCTTAATTAAATCTACTTTAATTGAGCTTACACTTCAGTTTTGAGGTCAGGGCAACCTCCATCACAAACCTTCCATACAGACAGTTTCTAAAAATGTTACCTTTGTGTTATGATTGGAAAATCCAGTGTTATAAAATATTGTAAGCAAATATACAAATACTATATATACACAGACAAATTCTGTATATACTATATAGACAAATCAGAGGTGGGTTCCTCCCAGTTCGGACCAGTTCACCTGAACTGGTAGCAACCCGCTGGTGATGTCACGATGATGTCACGGATCCGGTTCGGTCGGTGCCGGTCCGTGGGCACCGCCATATTTTTTTTGAATTTTTTTTAATTTTTTTTAAATTTTGTTTTATTTTTTCTTCTTCTGCGCATGCGCAGAAGCCGAGTTTCCAGCACTGCGCATGCGTCGCCATCTTGTTTTCGGCTTTTTAAATTTATTTTTATTTTTTAAAATTTTTTTGCACTGCGCATGTGCGTGCCCATGAGGCGCACGCCCACGAGGTACGGCCACACAGCGCGGGAGGAAGCGAACCGGCAGTGAGGTAAGTTAGAACCCAACCTTGAGACAAATTATGTATATTCTAAAAATACATAACAATAAGAAGTCCTCTCTAAATTATCTACATGTATTTAAGATGACACTATTCAGAAAATGAATCATTTTTGCTCTATTCAAAAGAATGCAGATAAGTTAGAAAAGATCAGCCATCCAAATAGTGATGTTGGTCTTATTCTGTAAGCATGATCTAGCTTGTTCCAAGGTACTTCACTATCTAACTTTTTGCCTACCTCCCAAGCATGGCTCCCTTGTGCATTTCCTCAGGAGATGTCAGCATATCCTCTCTCACAGCTTTTCTGTCACTCTGTAGCAAGGCATGGGCAGCACAGAATATTCAATATTATGATTGATTTTTCTCAGGTTAGCAGCCTGAACTGGCACTCTGCTGTTCTTCTTAAAGGTGTTGTTTTGAACAATGGCAGCTGTTGACTCCAGAGAAACAGGGAGAGCTCACTGTGATGAAAATCAGTGAGAAGGTGTAAGTCCTGGGAGAGTCCCACATTTTGCATGAGGTCATTGTGGGTTTATTGTATAAGTTCCTTTCTGTTCTCCTTTCAATTTGATACAGAAATGGAGGTATACCATAAAATATATAAGGACTTGAAAAGATAAAGCTAGACTGACAGAGTGATATTCTGAGTATAGGGCTGTTACAATTATTAATACAGTGGTGTAATTACGGGGATACACTATAGTAATATAGAAATCTAAGGATTAAGAAATAGCGTTGCTCGATCCCTTTTTAATTATATACCTCAACAAGAATCTTGGAACTCTGTGGTTACTGCACAAGTATTATTGGAAATGAGTGACATCAGAGGTGAGTTCCTCCCGGTTTGCACCGGTTCTATAGAACCAGTAGCAAACCGCTGGTGATGTCACAGAGCCGGTTCTGTCGGTGCCGGTCCGTGGACGCCATCTTTTTTTTGAATTTTTTTTTTGGGGGGGAATTTTTTTTGGGGGGGGGATTTTTTGCTATTTTTTTTTCTTCTGAGCATGCACAGAAGCCGAGTCCACGGCACTGCGCATCTTGTTTTTGGGGTTGTTTGTTTTTTTGAATTTTTTGCAAATTTTCGGCACTGCGCATGCGCGCGCCCGTGTGGCGCAGCCACACAGCGCGCAATGCGCGCGCAGCCACGTGGCGCGGAAGGAAGCGAACCGGCGGCAAGGTAAGTTAGAACCCACCCCTGAGTGACATCACCAATGTTGAGCAGTGTAATACCTGGTAGACTTTCATGTCCAGACTTTCTGAATCTGTAGATTCCTATCATGTCATATAGAAACCATGATACACATCATGATCTACTTGGAGATGTGGAGATGTCAGATTGATAAAGGAAGCCAAGAGCCAACTAGTTTAGCATCTGGGGGGAAATTGTTAAAAATATAATTAAGAGAACATTAACACGCACAGAGAAGAATGTTCCTTGCTGAAAAAGAACAAACATGGCTTCAGCAAAGCTAAATCTTTTTTTCACTAAGCTTCTGGGCTTTCTTGAAAGTGTCAACAAGCATGTATCAAGAGTGAAGTTATGGATATTGTATACTTGGAGTTATAGAAATATAATACAAATGCTGGATTAGATAGACCTAAAGTCTCCTGGGGCTCTTATGCTTTTATACTAGTGGATGAATAGCAATAGCAATAGCACTTAGACTTATATACCGCTTTACAGTGCTTTACAGCCCTCTCTAAGCGGTTCACAGAGTCAGCATATTGCCCCCAACAATCTGGGTCCTCATTTTACCCACCTCGGAAGGATGGAAGGCTGAGTCAACCTTGAGCCTGGTGAGATTCGAACTGCCAAATTGCTGGCAACCAGTGATCAGCAGAAGTAGCCTGCAGTACTGCACTCTAACCACTGCGCCACCACGGCTCTTAATACACTATTGAAATAAACTATTGATTTGTTCTTGTTGTTATTGATATTAATAACAACAAAGCCAATTTGTTAATTGATATTAATTTAAATTTGCCATGGCTGCCCATTCTAGCAGACTCTGAGCAGCTTGAGGGACTTCCTATTCCGCTGTTGAATAAAATCCATTTTGATACCACATGAGTGGACAAGGCAGGAATTTTTCAGAAAGTTTGCACATGCCTGTGTCTTTTGTCAAACTTCTTCTTAAATTCAGAAGTTTCCTGCCAAATATTGGCACAGCAACCTTTAGGGACTATGGCAGGGGTGGGTTCTAACTTACCTCACTGCTGGTTCACTTTCTCCCACGCCGCGTGGCCGCGCCTCGCGCAGTGCCAAATTTTTTTAAAAAGCCAAAAAAAAAAGAGCCAAAAACAAGATGGCGACGCATGTGCAGTGCCAGAGACTCGGCTTCTGCGCATGCGCAGAAAAAAATAAAAATAAACAAAAATTCCCAATTTTTTTTTCAAAAAAACAAAATCCCCCCCAAAAAAGATGGCGGCGTCCACGGACCGGCACCGACCGAACCGGCTCCGTGACGTCACCAGCGGGTTGCTACCGGTCCGAACCGGGAGGAACCCACCTCTGGACTATGGACCATAAAGCGGTTTGCAGCCTGTGTAGACCACAGATTGCCTACTTTAGAATAAGTGAAGAGTTCTCATAAATAAATTCTAAGCAAAACTCTCTCATAATTTTAATAAACCCAATAGTCCATGTTATTTTTGCTAGAACTTACTTACCATCTATAACTTTCCTGATAGGAACGCCTTGGGCAGAGTAATTCACACAATGTGAATTCATACTAGTAAGTACAACATCTAAAACAGAGATTATGTATCAGTGATTTTAAAAGCATTTTATTGGCTATAGAATGTTACTACAGAATATGAAAGAATAGCAAGTGATTCTCCTAAAACATCTTCAATTCTATTCTAATCCAATGTCTAGAAATTTGTGGTAATGGACAATACAGTCCATGCAGAGGTAGCTAATTAACTAAAGAGTCTATAATGAACATCGAGGGGCAAATATTGTTATGAATATAGTTTATCACAGCAACAAATGTATTCACCTTTATTAATATAGTAAAATGTAATGCTAATTACATTATTTCCTTTGGTGGCATGAATATTGTTTTTTGCTCTTTTTAGCAGAAACAAAGAAAAAAATGGAACCCAAATATATACATTTCACCCTTAAACGTCTCTCGCCCTTTCACCATTCTGGACTTTTGGCATTCTTCCAGAGAAAATGGCATATGATGTCAATAAAAATAAGTCATACTTAACACCATAATAACATGTATTCTTTATCTTTATGATGAAATCCTAAAATGAGCCCAAAGTAGGCAGTTAAGAAAGGACTTTCTCCTTAAAGAGAATTGTGTGCATTCATAAAAATGCTCTGTTTGTGTCTGTGTCTATGAGTAAGTATGGATATATGTAATATACCTTTCCTCCTTGTAAAGAGCTAAACACAAATATACAAGGGATGATTTTGACTTGACTCAGGAAAAAAATGAATGCTATTCATAGAGGCAGACGCTGAAGCATGTCAGGGAAAAACGAAAACAGGGTCCAGTTTTAAAAATAATCAATATGTGTGGGAGGCTAAGCAAAGCAATGTCACCAGAAAGTCAGAGAAGAAAAGGAGGAAGCAAACTGTTCATGCAGAAACTATTAATGGACATGCTACAGGGGGTAATGAAGAAAATCAAGAAGGGGGTGGCAATGGTGTGATCAAACCTCCCCTTGGTTGTTTTTTTTATGCACTTCCCCCTGTGGAAAACTCTGGTGTATTAACTGCTTGTATATTTGGGAACTCAGTGCTGAACTTGTGCACCCACTGGTCATTCTTTTCAACAGATTGTTGTCCAAAGGAACATTGTGAATCACGGTAGAAAATATACACAGCACATGCCTCTTGTCTCTGGAAATAAAAGGCAGTCTTTTAATTTGCAGGAAAACTAGGATATCAGTGGTGCGGCATTAGAAGAATAGAGTTTCTTGATGATGGATTAAAGCCATAGTCTATCTAACTTTTCTATTGACCAGAGCAAAAATTTGAAGCATTTTTCAGGCTTGTGTGCCCTTTGAAATGTTGGGAGCTTCAAATTTTGGGCAGGACCAAGACAGTGTTATCATATTTGATTTTTTATATTTAATCAACATTAAGTTAAATTAATTACAGTTGGCACCATTATACCCCATTTATTGCAATTGTTTTATTTATTTATTAGTAGATGTATATCCTGCCTTTCTTTTGTACAACTCCAGAGTGTGCACAATGCTCTCTCTCATAATTCTCATCACAACAGCAACCTAGTTGTGTTGGCCAAAAACAAAGTGATTGACCCAAAGTCACCCAGCTGACTTTCTTTTCAAGCTTTCCTGGTTTCTAGTACAATACCTTTAACCAAATTCTCTTTTAGCCTTCTTTCACATTCAAAATTATGATTAGGAAGAAGCTTAGGAAATGCAGCCTGTTTGGTCTAGGGGTTAGTTCTAGATTAGGACTGGACACAACCAGGTTGTGGATTAGGACTGGACACAATCAGGTTCAAGTCCCACTTCAGTCGAGGAAACTTATTGGACATTTTTTATTTATTTTACTTTTTTTTAGTTCAGCGAATATCCATCTTACTCACAGAGCGACTCTGGGCAATGACTCTTTTCAGCCAACAAACAAATCTTACCTTACAAGATTTGTTTGTTTCCTTGCTTGTTTGTTTCTTTTGTTTGCTGTCCATCAAGACTCAAGATTGTTGTTGTGGAATTAAAACAAAGGGAAGTATCCAGATATTTGGGAAGGAAAGTAAAATTACAATAAATAAACAAATTGTACCTAAGATGCGGGTGGGTAGTGCAGATATATTGTTCAGTTTTTGTATCCTATATCTTACTAGGGGGTTACATGGATTTGAGGGTATGATCCTGCTCATCTGATATTCCTATGAATTTAGAATTAAGTTGATCTAAATTTAGACAATAGCAGTTTCTTAAAGACAATCTGTAGTGATAGTAGGTTTAGATTCAGAATCTCATCTAACATTGAGGTAATGCCTGTTCATGCTTAAACTAATGTACCAGTATATGCATTTTAAATCTTGGAAAACGAAACAGTATGCTAAAAAATTTAGAAAATACGATATCCACAGAATGATGATAGTCCTATGCACATGCTGGTCCGAGACACATAGACTGGCACAATGCATTTTGAATGCGGATTGAGAGAAATCATCAACACTATAACGCAAATGTATAATAAATGAATGTAAGAAGCATTTTATCTCTTGCTCCATTAACAAATTCATACTTTCTCATATACTGTACCATGAATGAATTTCTCCAGATTTAAAATGCTTCGGTGTCATCCCTTCTTGAACTGTTCACTGTAGCAATTTTGCCCATTCCACCTTTTCTACTAGAAGCACCAGATTCGTTTCTAAAATGGAAGCAGTAGCAAGTGGTGATAGGATCATGAGAGGCTGAGCATACATATGAATTTGAAAATCTCCCATTGCCCTAATACTACATATATGGGTACCATTTTCAGTGTTTGGGACACATCTAAAAAAGAATTTAGTGCCAATACAAAAAAAAATGAATTGCTTTGAACAAGTATGTGATAATTTTTTAAAAGGCATGCTCTTAAAATTAGCATTATCTAAGAGCCCCTTTTGACTTGCCCTTTCCCCTCAACTCAGGGTGCCTTGGTGTTTTGTTTTTATGAAGTGGGAAGGACCTATTGAGTCCTTCCCTCTTCATAAAAGTCCTTATCTTGGGGAAGAAGAAGAAAAAGAATGTAACCCTTCATGGAGTGCTTTTTTCCAGACAGTTGCGACCCATAAACCCTCTCCTTGTCTTTAAATGATTCCTACCATTAGATGGTTCACAGTGCTAATGTTTAATGAAAAGAAGCACTAGGGGTGACATGATAGCAGTGTTCCAATATCTAAGGGGCTGCTACAAAGAAGAGGGTATCAATGTATTCTCCAAAGCATCTGAAGGCAGGACAAGAAGGAATGGGTGGAAACTAATCAAGGAGCGAAGCAACCTAGAACTAAGGAGAAATTTCCTGATAGTGAGAACAATTAACCAGTGGAACGACTTGCCTCCAGAAGTTGTGGGTGCTCCAACACTGGAGGCTTTTAAAAAGAGATTGGACAGACATTTGTCTAAAATAGTATAGGGTTTCCTGCTCAAGCAGAGGGTTGGACTAGAAGATCTCCAAGGTCCCTTCTAACTCTGTTATTCTGTTAAGACTACTTCAGATAGAGTTGAACCCACTACATAATGCCTAATTTATAATCTGGGTCAAATAGAGATTAAATCCAAAGCAACCATCTTGAGACGGAGAAAAAGAAACATCAGATCACCTCTGCCAAGTAATCCTTAGCTTAGATTTTTCATCTCTACTGTTATTCTTAGTGCTTGCAAAATGTTCCCTGGTTCTGTGTTTATCTCTTTAAAACTTCTCATCTCCCTTTATTTGCTCTTTTAAATGTGCGGTAAATGTGGCATGGCAAAAAGCACACAGTATCCGTTCGAACCTACCTAAAATAGAGGATGAAGATCTTGTCAACATCTCCCTCTACTCACACATGAATGCACCGGCAATGCATTTGAGATTCATTGTGTACCGTTAACCATTAACAGCAGTGTTTCTCTTCATTTTAGATTCTGAAATTTGTGTGTGTGTGTGTGTGTGTGTGTGTGTGTGTGTATATATAGGAAGGAAGAAAGGAGACTGGTAGTGATAGGAAGTCAGTTTTTAAATCATACCCATTAATCACTCAGGCTACCCACTGGAGAAGCAGAAGGGCGGGGGAGACAAAGAAATGTGGGCAAAGCACTCCAGAAATAAAACCAGATGGTACAACCATGTCAGATCTGTTTAGATAAGCTGTTTGCCTAGAGACAGCAAGAGTGTAATACCAGATTTCCATAAACTGAATCAATATTTGTGCGTTTAAGACCAGCTGTTTTTCAAGATGCCATTAAGGGCAAGCTGCAATGATCTTCTTTGCCCTTTGCTGCGGCACTTTGCATTCCTCAGTTTCCAATTTCTATTAGATTTAGCAGACTTGAGACAGATTGCTGCAAGCCGGCCTTGCTTCTCTGTCAAGTGTTTTTATACATTTAGTGCCAGCAATCATCTACTGTGTGAGCAACATGTTTATTTGCCTGGCATTGCCCACTGGAAAAAGATTGCCTAGCTTTTTCTATCTCCAATTTTTGCATTCCCTTGTAACCGGGCTGCGCTGCAACTGATTGAGGAGAGTGTTGATCAGCAGTGCCATTAGCGCTTCATTTTGCTTAAAATGAACATATCCATCTCGTGCTGACAAAGGAGAGGAGTCAATGACTGTTTTACTGTGATGCAGTCTCAGTGGAGGCTCACAATCTTTTAACTTGGCAGTGTGCAGACAGATCAGCCATTTGCAATAGCCCCGAGTAGGCATAATGGTTCACAAAATCCAAGCAACAATGAGCAACTCCTGTGTTTGGTAAAGTTGAGCTGACGTGTCAATAAACATTTAGTAAAGCAAAGCTAAAGCACAACTGTTTGTAGTTGCACTCTTGAGGTTCCAGGTCCCATGAAAACATTCATGCTCCACTCATATAAACAAGCTCTTCACTGACCTTACCAGTGCAACTTAGGAGGGGGGGGGGAAGTGTTGCTCAATGGCCTTGTGGGTTGAGATCTATACATAAATATATGATTTGAACATTGCTACAATCATTGTATTTGTTTCTATGTGTTAGATTCATATTCTGCCTTTTCTCCAGGAAGTCAAGATGGCTTACCTCAGGGCTGTCAAACTCGCGACCTGTGGGCCGGATGCGTCACGTGCTGGCCATGCCCATGCCCAGTTTAGCAAAGGGGAAAAAAGTCCAGATACGTCATGTGACAACGCTGTGACAACGCAAATTTGACATCCCTGGCTTACCTGGAGTCATTTTTTTTCTATCTCTTGATGGTCCATGAAATAAACTGAGAGGAGAGAGATTGACTGGGCCAGAAATCCTCCAATGATGTCCTACCTCAGAGGTCTTCAAACTTGGCAACTTTAAGACTTGTGGACTTCAACTCCCAGAATTCTCCAGCCAGCTGGCTGGAGAATTCTGGGAGTTGAAGTCCACAAGTCTTAAAGTTGCCAAGTTTGGGGACCCCTGTCCTACCTGATAGTAAGATCTATATGTCTATGGAACACTGTACCTACAGAGATTTTGGGGTCCTCTGCTTCTAGTTCTTTTTAAGAAGAAACCTCTTGAGATTTGTTTAAACTGGTTTTCTTGTGTCTAACAGAAAGTTACACAACAGGAGTTTTGTGGTCCCTTCCGATGCCACAATTCTATGATTCTATAAGTAGTGTTTACACATTGGTGCTAGCTCATGCATAGCTATCCAATTTGCCTCTTTCACTTTACTTTTTTTTAGGCAATCCCTTTGCAGGAATGCCCTTCATTTGAATAAATAGTTGCTGCATCTCTCATCTCTATTGCAACAACTTGTAGAGAAACAGGAATCTTAAACATGGTAGTTAGAACATTTGCCTGACATGTAAAACATCAGTGGCTTGAAGCCTAACATAAGTAGTTCCTCCTCCTCCTCCTCCTCCTGATGTCCTTGAGCTACCTATTTTTCCACTGGAACTTTTTATTTCATTTGGATAAATCCATCTGTATGCTACTGGTTTATCATTCTTTTCCTTTTTGTTAGCTGTTATAAATCTACAGTAAATACATTGTGTTGTTTTAACACATTGTTGTTTATATACAATTTGTCATTTTCCAGCCACTTGAGATAGAAGACTAATTAAAAAAATAACTCTTACCTAATTTAAGGCTACTAGATCTGGTCTGCAAAATTTCCTAACACCACAATTGGGATAGAATAAACTCTTACCTGTAGTGGGAACCTTGATTTTTGTTAGACCTATGTAACAGAATTATGTGCAGCCTCTTGTAGCAGACCTGTCTTCAGCCTTTATCATGGATGGATATTAATAAAGTCACTTTTCCCATGTCTGAGATTTTAAAACCTCAAGGTCTTATTGTTCATTTATGAAGCCATTTGTGTATGTTGGCAAGTTCCTCTATATAAAAATAAAGTTCCAGATCAAATTAATTTCTCACACATCTGACAAAGTTGTTTAAATAGATGCAACTGTTTATCAAAGATGAGCTGCTGGTCATAAATTATTTTTGATTTTTTCCTGAATACGGATTGGATTCAGTAGCCTGAATAGTACCTGCGTTATATCATTCCCAGCGTGAAGACAGCCATATTTTACTCCTTTGCTGTGCAGATGTTTAAGATGAGACAACTGAGAAAGAGCAGGACGGAAAAATTAATATATTTTTTTCCTTTTTCTGCACTGTGACTTTTTAAAATCTCAAGTACTTTCCATCCCCTTGATGAAAAATAGATATTTCTTCTCATCCTGTAAAGAAAGCAGAATTATTCCCTGTTACATATGCAATGCCAGTATGATAAGACGGCGGCTTCCCAAAACCCAGATCCTGTGTCCAAATGAAGTCTACAGAGGTGACATGTGCTACTTTAAAAGAGCTGTTGGGCTAGTAGAATGCCAAGGAGAGGGGATTTTGAGTATACGTGTATGCCAAGTGTCATACTAAAATTAGTCTTCAGTATACACTAAATTGGCTCATAAAGGCTAATAATGAACATTTGACAATGGCACACTTTCATCTTTAACAAGCATTAATGGACTGAATTTCTGTATTTTGATTTTGGGTCATATCTCTGCTAGGCAACTGTAATAAACAAGTGTCTTTCCTTTACTTCCCCCTGTTTCTAATGGCTGAGATAATTGCCCAGAGTTCCCACAGGCACCATATTATAAAGCAGTCAAGGTAAACAGTAACTACATTAATGGACTAAAATCTTGGCAATTGAAACCATAGTCTCTGAGAACACAACAGCCTTAAGTCCCCAATTCTTACTGTGCTACAACGATGTTTTGACTAATGTGTGCAGCTAAAATAATTACTTCCAACTTTTTGTTTAAAAAAATAGCAACCTGTTTTCAGTGATGAAGGAATGATTAAGAGAAATGAAGAATCAATCTGAAGGCTGTTGTTTGAAACTCAAATAATTTGGTCTGGCTTCAAGAAATAGAGCTGATAAAGTGCCTTATAAACAACCTAGGATATTAATTACATTCCTGAGCTCATTTTTTTTAGTTCTATAAAATAATTGGATATAATTTTAAAGGAAGGGGTTTAGTTCAATGGTAGACCGTATTGTTTGTGTGTAGATAGTCCTCTAAGAAGAATTTGCTGGTAGTGATGATCAGAACTTGGTATGAGGACTGAAAGTTATTAAACTCTCACATACACATGGCCTGGAAAGTACACATGGAATGGTATAAGTGAGATAGAAATAAAGACAATGCCTGAGGCTAAACAGCAGTGAAAACTAACTGATCGTCCTGATTAGCACAGGCAGTGGTTGCTAAGCAGGGGCGGGTTCTAACTTACCTCACTGCTGGTTCGCTTCATCCTGCATCACGTGGGCATGCTGCGTGGGCACGCCGCATGGGCGCACGTGCGCATGCGCAGTGCCAAAAATTCCAAAAAAAAAAAAGCCGAAAACAAGATGGCAGCGCATGCACAGTGCTGGAAACTCAGCTTCTGCGCATGTGCAGAAGAAAAAAAAAATTCCCCCCCCAAAAAAATATGGCGGCATCCACGGACCGGCACCGACAGAACTGGTTCTGTGATGTCATCGTGACGTCACCAGCGGGTTGCTACCGGTTCGGGCAAACCGGTGCGAACCGGGAGGAACCCACCTCTGTTGCTAAGCCTGTCCATTACTTTAGATTTTATTCTTGAACGATGCTTCAGAAAGCATGAGAGTATGGAATGTGGAAGCAACATCTTTTTTGCAATTCTTTAAAGCAGCTGCCTGGCCCTGAGAAAGACCCATCTCCTTTCATGACTTACAGACAGATGCTATGTTTGCATTCATCTAGGTTCTGAAACATCTTAATAGAAATGAATTCATCGTACTCTTCAATTCTGCCAGTCTCTCAGTATGAAAACTCTTCTGGGCAGTATGCCATTATTTAGCAATCCAACTTGTGTCCTGCTGAATATGTAATATGAGCTGCTCGACTAGCCTGGAGAAAGAGAGGTGTTGCCAACTAGCTAGAGTGGAATCATGTTCAGGCTGTCAGCTGGAAAAAGACAAGTAGAAGACATCTCTCTTCGCCGATGATGTCAAACTATTTAACACCACAGACAATGCTACTACCCTTCAGAAAGACCTTGACTATGTATCAGAATGGTCAAACAAGTGGCAACTTCAAATCTCAATCAACAAATGCTCTGTCTTACACATTGGCAAAAAGAATCAGAACACTAAATACAAGCTTGGAGGACACGACCTTGTAGACGACCCTCATTCTGTCAAGGATCTTGGAGTACTCATATCTAATGATCTAAGTGCCAAAGCCCACTGTAACAACATTGCCAAAAAGGCACTAAGAGTAGTCAACTTAATCCTGC
>QLTV01000965.1:2574587-2586558 GCA_003457575.1 Thermophis baileyi | reverse complement strand
GCCTTGTTAGGCAAGGGGCCCGGGTTCTAATCCCATAAGGGTGTGGCTAGCTGATGAGAGCTAAATAGCTTGAAATAGATCTATACTAGTCTCCCTTTATTTATGTAAAAATATAACATATAGAAACGGACTGTCGTTTATAATTAACTATCTGGATGGCCCCTGGAGGGGCCGAAAGGCAAAAAGGAAGCAGTATGGGGAGGGGCGGGGCAGGGGTCGCGGCGGCGGGGTGGGGGTCGCGGCATTAGGAAGGTTGAGAACCACTGAACTAATCTATAAAAAGTGAGGTCTCTGACTTTCAGAAAGACTTGTTCAACTCCTTCTCATCAATACAGCTGTGGATATCTACATGTGGCTATTACAGTATAGGACAGAATTTAAAGGTAAGGCCTATAGTGCAGTGGATCCTTCAAACCATCCATTTCTGAGTAGCAAGTAGCTCTTGAGTTCCCTGACTTGCACTGACAGCCAACATATGTGTTAATCTTTCAAGTTAGTCCAGACAAGAACCACATCAATGAATACTAGCTCTATCTGTATTGTAAGGCTATATTAACAAAAGCTTGCAAGGCTGAAAGTATTTCTCCCCCTCTTCTATTTCTACTCTGTGGAAAACTAAGAAGAGTCCTTTCTGAAAAACTTCCCATGCCTCCTCTCCTTCTGTGGATTGAGATATCTGTTATATGTTGTTATATCTCTTGAGTTTAGCAATATTTCAGTCAATTGTTCTGGTTAATTTTCTGTTTTCCAGAATGGATATTGAATTGATTCTTATGTAGCTGGGGTTGCTGGTGGCCTGAGATCTGACCGCATAGCTCAAGTTGCTTGATTTGTGTATTTGGGGAAATTGGTAGGTGTTGATTGGGCCTCCAGAGGTATCTCCACATAGGTAGGGTCCTGTATAGGAAAATGGTTTCAACAGATTGGGAAATTCCTTGTGTGGGACATTGTGTGGGACCTGAGGACAGAAATTAATAGAATGTGGTGTTGGAATGTTGCTTCTTGGATTCCTTGACATAATCTACCTTATTCATAATATCAATTATTAAGTCATCCATTTATGAGTTTTTGACCTACCATACTTAATATAGACTTTTTCAAGAGTCAACTGGACTTTCTTCTTTTTCTTTGAAGACGTTTCAGTTCTAATCCAACAAGTTGAAGAAGCTTCTCGGATGAGAATCGAAATGTCTTCAAAGAAAAACCAGAAAGTCTAGTTGCCTCTTGAAAAAGCACCTTTGGGACAACCATGACCTGGATGACTGAGAATCTCCATAGACATTAACAGAGACTCACGGACATCTGAAAATACAGTAAAAGAACAACACACCAAGATAGCAGCTGATACTTTGTGATAGAAATCCTATCCTTTTTATGTAAATTGATACCCCTCAACAGATGCCGCTATGTAGGTTTATCAATGAAAGGACTTTTTTCCTGCAGTGGATGGGCCCCATTTTAAATACTTATATTATCTTATTAGTGCTGAAATTAATCCTTTGCGAAGTAGTTTTAAATTATTCAAGCTTTCTGTTGTGATGATGGTACTGGGAAATTATGACACCATGCAACTAATACAAATCAGTTTTAAAATCTTTAACCATTTGGATGAAAATGTGAAATAGTTGTTTAGTGGTTCCAATTCTAGGAAAAGAGTATACGCTTCTGATTTCATTTTAAAAGCAAAGTCCATTTTGCTGGAGGAGTGTATAGGTAATCCTTGACTTGTCCATCATTTATACCCAATATTAAGTTCGATCATGTGAATGCAGGGAGGAAGTAACTGTCGGAACTTCAAATCCAGGTGGCAAGTACTCCCAAGACACGTACTCCGTCATAATTTTGAAAGGTGACTAAGTGACCTTTCATAAATCGAGGACTATGTGAAGATGAAATCAGAAGGAATAATATTCTGATCCTGCATCACTGAGCAACGACTTATATTCATCGCACATTCATATCTATGAAGTAATGATCCGTGGGTCAAAAAAAGAAATCTACGTTTACCACTAGCATGAAAAATGATTGCTTGTCCAAGCTTAGAAAACAGTACAAACTTGCTGGGCTTGTCCAGAGAATTCTTGAAAGGTAATGACATTTTGGCCTGAACAAACTGAACTATCTTGGGAACTGTCAGCTTTCAGGAAGAAAAGGAGAGGCACCATAGCCCATTTATGCATCCCCAGGATCGAATGGCTCAGGAAGCTTTCCATCACGGAAAGCTGGAGTGTTTTATATATATCAGAAACAATTGCATGAACAATCCAGTTAGCTTGAGTCTGATGCATCACTGTTCCTGCTGTGATAATATAGACCTTCACAGACTTTTGTAACTAAGGCAGAGTTTTTGTTACAATTTTCCATTCTTCCCTTTTTGAAACATATCTCTCTCTCTCTCTCTCTCTCTCTCTCTCTCTCTCTCTTTCTCTCGTATACAGTAATAGCATTTTGAAAGTGCTTTGTTCTTTACTGCAGTCTTATTGTTACAATGGTATTCTGTAAATACATAAATAAAGCCTGCTAAAATAACCTTGGGCCAGCATGGGCATTGTTCCGACATCTCTTCTAGTAATTTATGTATTTCAAAACTTCCATGACATTTGATCCTCAAATAAAAGAACATTTTAAAAAAATAATAGGCGTGTTAAGTCACTAGTCCCCCCAGGGTCTTCAATTAGTCTAGCAAAAATGACAATGCTATCACAATGGGGAAGAAAAAAAAAGAAACTCACAATGCTGATTTAAAAGTCAAATATCTTTTCAGAAAGGATGGAGGGATATTACAATACTTGTTGCTAATGGCTTTTTAAACATATAAACGTGAGGGTACTTCCACCCAGAGTTTTGAGGCCAGTCTTACATTGGTGTCATGACCCTACAATGCTTCATCTTGAGCAGCCAAGTCAATTTTCTGCCAGCAGGGCTACAACTTCCATTTTGTGATATCCGATGCTACAGCTTTACTAGACTGGGAATCACTTGTTTTTCCATTTGCAGGAACTCTCAACTCACTGTCTGAATTCCAAGTTCTCTACTAGATGTCAGACACTCTTATTAAGGAAACTAATCTTCATCCTTCTGGCAGCTTTGAGCCAGTTTCACAATCTCTGTAAAAATAAAACTCTCAGACTGATTTTCCATTATACATTATACCAGCGGTTCTCAACCTGTGGGTCGCGACCCCTTTGGGGGTCAAATGACCCTTTCACAGGGGTAGCCTAAGCACACGCTAGCCCGCCATCTTGATGACTGGCAACGCGCATGCGTGGGGCGGGGGCGGGGGGGGGGTCATGGCGGCAGGGTGGGGGTCGTGGCATTAGGAAGGTTGAGTACCACTGCATTATACATTGACTTATGATGGTAATTGAACCCACAATTTTGGTAATAAGTCATGATGATTCTTAAACCGGTCACCATGAGATCACATCCAATTTTATGATCATTTTTAGTGGTCATTAAGAAAAATGCAGTGGCTGTAAAGCAAACACAGTAGTCATTAAGCAAATGCCACAGCAGTTCAGCAAACCCATTGTTTGCTATGGGCATTTTTGTCAGAAAATGGAAATACACACCAGTGTTTGGCAAAAACATTTTAAATCGTGGTTACGAGCTCCCCAAATGCAGTCATGTGACTGTGCAGGGTGGGCATTGGAAGTTTGATTCCAGTTTCTGTACAACTATTTTGAGGTCCATCGTAACTTTGAATTGTCATTAAGCGATGGTTCATAAGTCAAGGAGTACAGTATCTATGTACATATGAACAGTGCATCAATCTCATGCCTCAGCTCCAGTAGTGGGTTCTAAAACCCCTTGCTACTGGTTCTCGCACGCACTCACGACACTTCTGCGCATGTGCAGAAGCGTCCCGGGTGGGTGGGCAGAGCCTCCCGCAGCCGCCGCTACCGGTTCTAAGAACCGGGCCGAACCGGGAGCAACCCACCGCAGCTCAGCTCCCTTATTTTTTCGTTTCCTGTATGAAGCACTGATAAGCAACTTTTTGTTACTCAAAAAACTGCTGTTGCTGAAGAAGAGAGGTGTTGGTTAATAAAAAATTCTGCCTTCTCCCATGCTTTTGGTGTTTCAGAATCAGTAAGATGATTTCCTTTTTGATTCCAAAACACTTTAGGGGGAATCATGAAATGGAATCAATGCCATATGGAAGTGATCTAATCTAGTCAGGTATTAAGCAGCAGTTCAAGTTCATTTGCTCATAAGCAGTTTTCAGTGACTTCAATAGGAAATATTTTTGAATGGACATACATGTATTTGCATGATCACTTCACTATCCACTAAGGATGAAAATTCTTAAATGTAAAAATTTTGGATAACACCCACATATTATTGCTATGCTTGTTTTCAGTACTAGAGGATCTTGACAAGTGAGAAATTACCGTATGTATATCAATTAGTTTAGCAGAATTGCTTTAGTAGAACTATTTAAGAACTAGCTGTCTTAAGAACTTTATAAATCTTATTAATTAAAGGGATTCTATTCCAATACATTGGTTGCTAACACGTACTGAAGCTGATACATTCTTGAAATTCTCCCAGCTACAAAGCTCTCTTTACTAATTTAAAAGATACTTATTTTTTGGCATCGTACATACGGTGACAATTTCAGTTTCTAAACTCTTGTAGCAGCATAACTTTGAGATATATAAACCTAGCAATTAAGTTCATTTGAGAATTAATTTTCTTTTTTTCCCTAAGTGATATACAATATAGAAAAGACCCTTAGGTACATTCCAGAAATAGTTTAGCAGAATCAGATATTTTCATCAAATTCACTATAATGGGGGTAAGTCTTGGAGAAACTGGACAACTGAAGAGTGATAAGAATGCCAAAGGGTGTAGTAATACTGGACTATCCATGTTACTTTGATTTATGTTAGTTGGAAAATCAAATTATTTTATAGAGGTACATTGGTCCAATCTGGTGCAGATTTGTTATTCTCCAATTAGATTTATTATGAAAATAGGAATATGAACATTGCATGGAGGCTTAAGCATTTCCTGTGTGACAGATTCCACATGCATAAACCTATGTTAAAATGGATCTGAATACACTATTCATTTTGTGGATGGATACCTTCCTAGAAATAATACCTTCACAAGCATTCATGTCTTATAGACCTGTGGTGGCGCAGTGGTTAGAATGCAGTACTGCAGGCTACTTCTACTGACTGCCGGCTGCCAGCAGTTCGACAGTTCAAGTCTCACCAGTTCAAGGTTGACTCAGCCTTCCATCCTTCTGAGGTTGGTAAAATGACGACCCAGATAGTTGGGGGCAAGATGCTGACTCTGTAAAATGCTTAGAGAGGGCTGTAAAGCACTGTGAAGTGGTATATAAGTCTAAGTGCTATTGCTATTGCTATAGTGAGTTATTTCTGTTAGATTTCTTTTTCCCTCTAAAGATTTCATGCCTTATTTTGCTACCTGCTCCATTTCTCTCTGTGAAAACTGCTAAGTCATTTCAAAGAGAGTTAGATTGTTCATATGCAAGTGTGTGAGAAAGCAGATTATATTAAAATATTTATTGATATTTATTGATATTATATTCCTTGTTGAAAAAAAATGCTTTCCCAATTTTATCTACCACCCTTCTTCCTTTCCTTGCTTCCCACACTTCAGTTCTGCAATAGTATTCAATAATATACAGTTCCATCCTAGTTGATCTCTCCTGAGGGAAACAAGTAACCAAGCAGCAGAGTACATCCAATTGCACTGCAATGAGTTTGGTCTACCTCAAACGTTCCAAAAATATTTCTATATAATAAAACAATAACTAGCAAGATAAATATCAGAAAATAGCAAAACAACAACAACAACAAAAACCCCTGCAAGACAGATAAGCAAAAAAGAATCTGACTTATTTTATTTTTAAAAAATCAAAATCTTGTTGGAAGAATGTTGAAAAGATAATGAGACAATAAACCTGGTTTAGTGAAGCTCCATATACTTGTATAGAAAAGCCCATTTGTTCCTGTTCAGTACCTCAACCCTGCTTTGCATTCCTATCTGATCCTTAAAGTAATGTATTTGCAAGAAGGAGAGTCACAGGGAAAGAAACCAATGTAAATATAGCATTATAGAAAGGGATGCCAGGATATTACAGCCAAATTCAGTTCATGAACAAATATACATTTTGCCCTGCTTGAAAGACACCATTTTCTTGTTTCCCCTTTCCCCTTTAAAAATAACTCATTAGTCTGTCTCTTAATATTAGCAGCTCTTAGCACTGATTATCCATGAAAACCTTAGGATGTCAGCCTCCCTCTTAGGCAGCCTGTTGTGTAACCAGGGAGCCGAGAGGAAATACCTTGATTATAAAGTTAGCCAGATTATTTGCAAATAATTGCATGAAAACAGGAAGACTGCATTCTAAGTTTGGGGTAGATCAGTGGAGGGGGGTGGGATGAAGAGAGAACACCCTGTTGTTTTGTGATTTGTGAAGATGCTGTGCTTATTATTTAGCCTTGCCTGTTGTTCTCAGGGCTGTTGTTTTTTTTCTTTACAACATAATTTTTCTTTTACTTATTTATACCAGAGTTGTTCCTGGAATACAGAAATTATCTATACATTTAGAAAAAACATGCATATATACTTTCCCTCCCTAAAACAGAAGCAAACAAGAAATATCTACAAATATTTATTTTCTGGAAGATTGAATTTGAGTCACATACACCAGGGATCCACTTATCCACTGCAGAGTAGATTGCCAGTGGATTCCATTCTTGTGATCACTACTCTTTCTTGCTTCTTCTTTCCCCTTCAGATTGGTCATTGGGCCTCATATGTGTTCTGTACCGAGAACCTTGGTGGGCAGGAACTGAGGCGAGGCAAGTGTGCGAAGAAAAACAGCTTTATTGCTAACAACCAGCACAAGGCAACTCTGAACGGCAACAACAACATGTGCCGTCTGACAGCTGCTTATATAGGAGTTGTCAGACGGGCAGACCAATCGCGAGGCTCTATTCTCCCGCCTGCCAGCTGCTCAAGTCTTAGCCAATCAGAAGCGATCTGCAGCCGGCATGGCTTTTGGCGTCATCGTAACTCTGAGGACTTAACACCCCTCACCTCCCAGATGGAGCATGCGTAGTCGGCCAAGTATGCCGGTCGATGTTGGCTCCGCCCTGATTGTCTCAGTTCTGGGGCGGCAGCCAAAGAGGGAGGAGCTGGTGAAGAGTTCTTTGGAACTCCCGGCGACTCTGTTGCAAATTTGATTGGAGATCCATTCAGCGCTGGAGGGTCTGGCCTTTCAGGTAAGTTTGGCATCGAGAATGCTGCATATATACTTTCCCTCCCTAAAACAGAAGCAAACAAGAAATATCTACAAATATTTATTTTCTGGAAGATTTAATTTGAGTCACATAAAGCAGGGATCCACTTATCCACTACAGAGTAGATTGCCAGTGGATTCCATTCTTGTGATCACCACTCTTTCTTGCTTCTTCTTTCCCCTTCAGATTGGTCATTGGGCCTCATATGGCTAATTGCAAACAATTCAGATCTTATTTGGAAGTTTCAACTTCAGAAAAAAAGACAAGCAATGAAAACTTATGATAGTTATATTAAAATTAAGCCTTGTGGAAATAAACTTCCCTCCTTTATCTCTCCCTTAGCAAAAAAACAATGAATCTGGATTGTGGATTGAAAAGGGAAAAATGAAGGTTCCCACCCCCAAGTACAAATTCAGATCTAGTGATACATGGACAGCCAATGTGGCTGATTTAGAAGGGGATTAAAACAACAACAACAACAACAACCAAAGAATGGTTCTTTCAGTGATTACTGATCATTTTGTCATATATCAGGGGTGAAATTCAGCCTGCTCTATCCAGATCGCGTGATACGGTAGGGCCGACTGCACGAAGCCCTGCCCACCTGCGTAGACATCATGCTGCCCTTTTTTTGCGATGATTTTCAGCCTCTGCGCATGCGCAGAAGGCTTTGCGCATGCGTGGCGCGCGCACATTTGCAAACCGGTAGGGAAGGTAAGTGAATTTCACCCCTGTTATATATATATATACTGTATATATTGTGTGTGTGTGTGTGTGTGTGTGTGTGTGTGTGTGTGTGTGTGTGTGTATGTATCAATGGTGAAATCCAAATTTTTTTACTACCGGTTCTGTGGGCATGGCGTGGTGGCGTGGTGTGGTGTGGCTTGGTGGGCGTGGCTTGGTGGGTGTGGCAGGGAAAGGATACTGCAAAATCTCCATTCCCACCCCACTCCAGGGGAAGGATACTGCAAAATCCCCATTCCCACCCCACTCTGGGGCCAGCCAGAGGTGGTATTTGCCGGTTCTCTGAACTACTCAAAATTTCCACTACCGGTTCTCCAGAACATATCAGAACCTGCTGGATTTCACCCCTGGTATGTATGTATGTATCAGGGGTGAAATGCTCCCGGTTTGGACCGGATCAGGCATACCATTAGCGGTGGCCGCCGGTGGTTCACCGAGCCAGTAGCGACGGCTGGCTGGCCACGCCCCCGAACCGATCTGCCAGTCGCCGCTCGCTCGCCCTGCCCCACCAGTCTCCGCTCTGCAGCTTGCCTGCCTGAAGTGCTGCGCCCCTGATCTGCCTGCCAGGTAAGCCTGAGAAGTCGCAGCCTACCTAGCTGCCCCTGCCCCCCCCACCATCCCAGCCTGTCTTCCCTACTCCATTCCCCGTGGCCTGCAGCCCTGACATGCTTTCCTGCCTTCCACGGGGCCTTCCCGGTGTCCCCGTGGCCAGCTTGCAAAGGCAAGCAAGCAGCAGGCCACGTGGAAGGCAGAAAAGCATGTCGGGGCGGCGGGGAAGGGAGGTAGCAACCTACTCCCTTCCCCGCAGCCCTGCCATGCTTGGCAGCCTTCCACGCGGCCTTCCCGGCGGTCCCCCACGCCCGCTTGCCTTCCGAGGTCGGCGTCCAGAGTGGCCCGGCCAGTGGGGGGGCGGGCAGCCCTTCCCGGCCTGGCCAGTGGGTGGGTGGGCGGCCCTTGGTGGAAATGCAGATGCTGAGAGGGGCGGAGGAAGGACAAGCGGATGTCCCGGGGCTGCTGCACATGCACCCACCCCATTTCTGCAAAGGCAGAGCCCCTCCTGCAGGGCGATCCAAAGAGGGGAGGGGGATGCTGCAGAAAAGGCCGCCTTCCACCCGTGCTGGCTCTGCGGGGCTTGGGGCTCCGAAGCAGCCCACTGGCTTCTCACCCGGCCACCTGCCTGCTCTCTTTGCGGATTGGCCCGGCCGACTGCCGGCGCCACTCTGGGAACTCAGCCCACAGCGCCGGGTGGGAAGCCAGTGGGCTGCTTCGGAGCCCCAAGTCCCGCGGACCCAGCACGGGAGGCATGGGTGGAAGGTGGCCTTTTCTACAGCATCCCCCTCCCCTCTTTGGATCACCCTGCAGGGCTCGGCCTTTGCAGAAATGGGGTGGGCGGTTTGTACAGAGGATCGGCTGGGGGGGGATGTGTGGCCCTCCGGGATGGAGAGTGGGGCAAGAGAAGGCACAATATGCTGCGCTGCCCCATCCCCCCTCAACCGCGCTTCTTCCAGCCCATCCGCCCCATGGCACCGTGAACGAGACAATCGGCCGTGCCTCCCCGCCCGGCCTTCCTCGCTGGGCGCTGCTGCACCAGCAGCTCCACCCTGCCCAGATCCACCCACTTCCACTTCCCACGAACTTCCCGGGAGACGGCCGGAGCGAGGGGCAGGCGGGAGCACGTGGGTCCGGCCAGCACTCGGCTTACCTTCCTGGCGAGGCTCAGAGACCGCCTGGCACACCCATCCACCCGGCACTCTCCAGGCAGCGCCACTGTCTCCCTGCCCTGCCAAGGTCCCTGCCAGCCCCAGAGCCTGAGGAAAGAAGGAGGGAAGGAAGGAAGGAAGGAAGGAAGGAAGGAAGGAAGGGAGGAAGGAAGGAAGAAAGGAAGAAAGGAAGGAAGAAAGGAAGAAAGGAAGAAAGGAAGAAAGGAAGAAAGGAAGAAAGGAAGAAAGACTTATGACCACAATTGAGCCCAAAATTTTGGTTTCTAAGCAAGAGCGTTAAGTGAGTTTACAAGTTGGCCACGCCCACCCAGTCACCTGACCACCAAGCACACCCACCCGGTCACATGACCACCAAGCACACCCAACGAGTCACCTGACCACCAAGCCATGCCCACCTTAAGCCACGCCCACCTGACCTCAAGCCACACCCACAAAATAAGCCACAGAACTGGTAGGGAAAAATTTCACATTTCACCACTGGTATGTATGTATGTATGTATGTATGTATGTATGTATGTATGTATGTATATAAATATATATTGTACATCCTACGGAATTACTTGAATCTCACTTCCTAATGTGTGAATTAAAACTCAGTCATTTGTTGATCTTCACAGATCCCTGAATTTTTCAATGCATTTCTTGGCTCAGAAAGTACCCAAATGTCACCTGAAAGAGCCATTGGAGATACTACTGGCCAACAGATTAAAAAGAAAGGATCACCTTTAATCAAGCCCCTTGATTAAAATATTAAAATCTAGGTTGCACAAGGTGATTAATATATCTCAATAATGAAGGTCTGTGTTTCCCACCATAGTCTTCCAAGACATTTTATTGTATGTGATATGATATGATATAATATGATAATTCTTCTGTCTCCCTTTCTTTCTCTATTCCATTTGCAGAAGCCAACCAGAGTGACTTCTTCTTCCAAACTGGGTAAGCAACAGCCTTGGTCCATCCAACTTAATACATCTCTGAGTACTACAATATTTGTTTTAGAAGACAATTTCTTATTCAGCTGAGTGGTAGAGCTGGCCCCTTTTACATTGATCAAACATTTATTCGGCCCCATATATTACAAAGAGATATAATTTTAATATAAAATTAAGTGCTAAATTTGTGTTTTAAATGCTGGTGGTTAAGGGTTGCTGGAGCCATGGAAAGTTCCAATCCCCACTCCAAGGCTCATGGGAAAAAGGGCTTGCATTTGTATCTCAAGGTAGCCCAAAATCCAAATGCTTTGGGAGTTTTCACAAGAAGGTCAGGTGCATTGAGTGTGTAATAAGTAGGAGGCAATGCAGCAACCATTATCTTTCCTCTGACAAGGGAGCAGCTCAGTGACCTGGCATGCTGACAAATGGACAGGAAAACTCTGCTGTGAGATGTAAATTCCCCACACAGGTCCCTCATGAATATCTTGTCTCCAAGATTCAGGCCAGTGACCTGGAAAACAAGGTTTCTCCCCAATCAGAATGACAGGCAGAACTGGTTTCCTGTTAGGAAGACTACTAGGTGTGTAAAAAAATTATGATTTCCGAAGGAAAAAAATGAGATGTCACACAGCGCAAAATATTACTTTCAAATAGTCCTCCTGTAGCCTCATGAGTGACAGCTGTTAAGAATTCAATTGTGTGTGTGAGGCACACTGGAAAAAAGGGTATCTGCAGGACCACGGTGGAGGAAGGAAATGCCAAAGAATAAGAATTTTTAATTTCCAATGCTCTTTTGAGAATAAACCGAGTATCTGTCATTCTGCATAGCCTAAAGGTTAATTCCTAAAAAGAATTTCCATTAGTAAAAGAAATTATAACCTTGTCAAATCCTCTTATGTAAGGTAATCACTGTTGAAAGACATATATGGTAAAAACTGCTATGGCAAATGATTCTTTAAGAACTAATTCTTATCAGTAATTCATTGATTTTTCAGTTATGCTTTTACTGGGCTATGTATTTGGTTGCTTACATAAATGGATATAGTTGGAATGCAATGAGTGTGCTTCGGGGGTGGGTTCCAACTTACCTCGCTGCCAGTTCGCTCCCTCCCGCGCCGTGTGGGTGCGCCTCATGGGCGCGCGCATGCGCAGTAACAAAAAATCCGGGAAAAAAAACAAAGCCCCAAAAAAAAGATGGCGACTGTGCACAGTGCCGGAAGTCGGCTTCTGCGCATGCTCAGAAGGAAAAAAAAATCCGAAACAAATAAAAAATAAAAATTGAATTTTTTTT
>QLTV01000965.1:2552004-2569182 GCA_003457575.1 Thermophis baileyi | reverse complement strand
TCGTGAAATATTTTTGGACTCTCTCAATTGTATTAATATCCGATATGCAGTGCGGGTTCCAGACAGGTGAGCTGTATTCGAGAATTGGTCTAGCAAACGTTTTGTATGTTTTGTATTGTGCAAAGAATGTTTACTTCTTTGTCAGAAGAGAGTTTGGAGTATTTTTTACAGTTTTACAATGTTCCTCGATCTTAAGCCACAGGTCTCCATGGATAACTGATTCAGTAGTTCATGTTACTTTTCCTTTTGAATTGGACTGGCATTCCACTCCAATTGTTCTAAACAGTTTGGCAAAATGTTTCTCACAAATCTCCTTCAATAGCTCCCATTGCTGTCTTCTATGATATTCCAGTAGACTTCCAAATCCCTTGAAATCAGTTCAGAGCTTTTCATATTATATCTAGAGAAGAATTTTGCTGGATCAAGATTTTTCATGGAGCCGGTGAAATGCCAGGGTGAACGCAGCATTTTTAAATAAAACACAGTGGTACTCAATTGCTTTGAAACTGATCGAATTTGGTACTCAACGCATTTTGATGTAAAAAATTTGTCCCAGTACTCATCATTTGTTTGGTATTCAACGCACAAGTTAGAACATGTCAGTGTCGGCTGTCTTGTGACTCACTATATTATTACTTATGGGAAAAAATTCTTTGGTATTCATTATTTTTGGTACTCATCTCACCTTCTGGAACCAATTAGCAATGAGTACCAAGCTACGACTCTAAGTCAATAAGTTTCTAGTGATTTTGTTCATGCATGGTTTGTGTGCAACCATTGCTATCACACAAAAATTTGGGAGATTTTGCTGGCATTTTACGGGAGGAAAAGAAATCCACAAAAGCACATAAATCCCCTTTTCTTACATTCTCTCTGCAAGGCCAAACATTACATTAGCATAACTTATCTTCTCCTATAGACTATGAATGTCCACCATACTAAAGTATTATTTCACAAAAGCTAAATTAAATAATATCCTCTTAACTATTTTAAATGAAGTTTCAGAAAGGCTAATGTTTGCTTAAACTAGTATGTATAACTGAAAAATAGAAAACAGAAATTTTGGATAAAGTTGAAGGAACCAAATTATTTATTTCACTAGAAGAATTTTAGTTACCAATTAGCAATAGCAATAGCAATAGCACTTAGATTTATATACCGCTTCATAGTGCTTTACAGCCCTCTCTAAGCGGTTTACAGAGTCAGCATATTGCCCCCAACAATCTGGGTCCTCATTTTTACCGACCACGGAAGTATGGAAGGCTGAGTCAACCTTGAGCCGGTAAGATTCGATCTGCCAAACTGCTGGCAGCCAGTGATCAGCAATAAGTAGCCTGCAATATTGCACTCTAACCACTGCGCCACCGCGGCTCAATTAAAAAGCTGGCTCTTAATTAACCTTTTATATCAATGCACTGCTTTCAAGGTTTCTTTCACATGCTTTTACAATAATTTTGGCAGACAGCACACCATGGACAGAATATGTTTTCACATATAAATGTGCCATGTAATCATAGAATAGAGTAAATCAAGTAGCTGAAACAATTGTCTTAAACTGACATGATTTTGCTACACATAAAGCTACTACTAAAATAGCAATCATTCTCCATAGCGCCAGAAATGTAAGATTTTGATTTGAGATTTGAGATGTAAAGGGAAAAAATAGAAATATTGAGAAAAATGAAAATAGATACAATATTTATTTTTATAGCACTCATTATACACTTTGTTATTTTAAGAACATACAATTCAATATGTGTAAATAAATAAATTGCCAAGAAACAGTTTCAGGCAGGTCATGGATGTACAAGTTAAAAAAAAGAGCAGGAGAGAGCACTGATCACTGTGGTAGTCCATTATTCAATTTATGACATCTGTTTCTACTGAATTCTGTGAAAACTTGAAATAATCTGCTATTCAGCGTGTTGTCAATCAAGGCAATGGTGTTACGACAAGGTATAACCTTGATTAGTTTGAGGAGACTGGACAGCCATTTGTCTGGAATGGTGTAGGGCATGGGTGTCAAATTCACAGCCCGCGGGCCAGATGCATCATGCGCTGGCCACGCCCACACCCAGTTTAGGGAAGGGGAAAAAAGTCATGATACATCACGTGACGACGCCGTGACGACGCGAGTTTGACACCCCTGGTATAGGGTCTCCTGCTTAAGCAGGAGGTTGGACCCTACTATTCTATGTTTTGTTCTATGCTGTTCACCTTTCTGCAATATCAATACCAAATTTCAATCCAGATCTCTAGATCAGATGGGTAACAGGAAATTAACATATTTTCTAGTTTTTTCCTTTAAATGTGTCTTTCATTTTATCATTTTATATATCAAACCTAGAACAGAATTCTACTTTAGAGTTGCTATCAGGTTACAATCAATAGTAATATTCAGATGGATGTATTATTAATTTCATTAAATATCCTATTAATATTTTGTTAATAAATGCTAATCAAGCAAAAATAAATATGTTTGAAATATTAAACAAAAATATATTTAACTAATATTAAGCGTGGAACCCCATCATCCTATCAGCTCCAACCTATCAGTCCCCTACCTTGATTTTATGTTTTCCTGCATTCCGTCTCTATCCACAGGTAAAATAGGTTTTTTAGGAAAAATAGGTCCAAATTGGCATTATTTCCAGCATCTGTTAACACAAGAAACCATCCTGTATAATAACTTTATATCCAACTATCTTCTGATTTTATCCCATTCTGAGTGTGAAAGAGAGGGGAAAGCCAGCTTGTTCTGCTTGTTCTTTGATGCAATGTCCCCTTGACAAGGAAGAACCTACTGAGAATCTACTTTTCTTTATGAGCGCATCTCATGAGTCACACAGGAGTGAAAGAAATTGGACAGCATAGTTAATTCTAAAACCAGTATGTTGAAACACTAGTAAAACACACCTTTTTGGTGCCCCCTCTTTTTGGGCTGATAATCCGAGGTGGGTTCCTCCCAGTTTGGACCGGTTCTCCTGAACCGGTAGTGACCTGCTGGTGATGTCACAATGACATCACCGATCCGGTTCGGTCGGTGCCGGTCCGTGGGCGCCGCCATCTTTTTTTTAAATTTATTTTTATTTTTTTTATTTTTTTATTTTTTTTTTCTTCTGCGCATGTGCACAAGCCGAGTTTCCCACACTGCGCATGCATCGCCATCTTGTTTTTGGCATTTATTTTTTATTTATTTTGAATTTGGAAAATTTTTTTTTGGACTGCGCATGCGGCACGGGAGGAAGCGAACCGGCAGTGAGGTACTGTAAGTTAGAACCCACCCCTGCTGATAATGATTCCTTTCTGAGCAGTGACTTCAGTAATACCTTAATACCTTTCACCATGTCTACAGTATCTGCCAACGTGCAACCAGCAGCAGAGGAGGGAACAAAACAAAACGAAGCAAGCTCTTCCAAGACCTCCTTTAGGCCATTATAATGACAAAATAATTGTAGGAATGCTGCAGATTAGTCAAACTGCAGAAGAAGAGGGCAGTCAGTGTGTGACAGAAGCTAGAAGGCGATTAGAGAAGAAGCCAAGAAGGGCCATGCTGTTCTGACATCGCTTTTGTTACTAACAGATATCGAGTGATTTGTCTGAGTGAATGTCATGGCACCACAATTTGCATAATTGGAATATACCTTGCTGGCATTGTGACAGGACTGTATGGCTCTGGTGTGTAAGGTTCATTCACAATTAGGAAATTGTGACAGTAGCAATCGTCTATGAATAGGACCAAAAATAAAATCCTACTTTCTTTGTTGTTTTCAAATTTCACTATTGTGTATAATATAACGCTAGCGTTTCTTCCAGAAGGTTATATAAAAATCTATATAATATTCCATGTAATAATAATTCTGCATGAATAGGTAAAACAATTAATCTAAGCTTCCCCCAAATCAGCACCAATCATTAGGAAAAAAAATGCTTACAGAGCACTACGTACAACTCTGTAGTGTGCCACTGAAAACAACGGCTATATTTGAAAACCATTATCACGTGACATTATGCAAAGGGCAAGACACACCATTGATGGAGATGAGAGCTACCTATGGAAGACCAGGTTATTTCTAAATCCCAATTATTTTTATAGTTAACATGATGATACACACAATGACACTAGAAGGAACTCATTTTTATTTCTGTTAATCCAATTTACTTCAAACAAATGCTACACTCTGCTTGAATTAGTCACTAATTCCTTTCTATTTCACTAGAAAATGCTATGTTACATGCAAAAATGGTTCTACTATAGACCAAGTTCTGAATAAAGCCTATAAGAGGTTTACCTAGAAGTAAATCCCATTGAGTTCACCAAGACTTAAGCCAAAGTATACCAGGTTAGGGTTGCATCTTTTTTTTTAAAACTGATTTTAGAAAGCTTTCAAAACTGCCTCTGTGTATGGCAGTAATAAAATCTACTGTCTCTCTAGGCTTTAATTGCCTACAAAGTTACAGTCCAGGCCAGGGGTGGGTTCCTCCCAGTTCGGACCGGTTCTCCCAAACCGGTAGCGACCTGCTGGTGATGTCAACGATCTGGTTCGATCGGTGCCGGTCTGTGGGCACCGCCATATTTTTTTTGAATTTTTTTTGAAAGTTTTTTTGAATTTTTTTTTGAATTTTTTTTAAAAAAAATTAATTTTTTTTTCTTCTGAGCATGTGCAGAAGCTGAGTTCTGGCACTCTGCATGCGGTCGCCATCTTGTTTTCAGCTTTTTTAAAAATTATTTTTTTCAGATTTTTCGTTACTGCGCATGCGCACGCGTGCCCACGAGGCGCGCCCACGCAGCGCAGGAGGGAGGATGCAAACGGGCAGCGAGGTAAGTTGGAACCCATCCCTGGTCCAGGCCATTAATCGCAAAGAGAATAAATTCTGTAAATTCTGTTAAAACAAATCTTAAAAGTAAAATGATATAATGATATAAATGGTGGATAAATTAGAACATCTGATAGGTGTAAGGCAAGACAGTTTAATGCATGTGGTGGAACTTAGCTTTTAAGATGATTTCGGTTTTTAAAAGGTGTTCATTTAAAAGTTAGCTACAGATGTCAAATGGTAATGGATAACTGCAATCAGCTATGCAGAATTTCTAAAATATGAAGATCCAAATTCATATGACTCTGCTTTCACAAGTAGAAATTTAGATCGCAGTTTATCAGTAACAACTGAAGAGCAGAAAATGAAGTGATCTTGTTCGCTGATAGTGTTTGTTTATCTAGATTTATAAGATTAATCAGAACACAAGAATGACCATCAGATCTGTTCTGTTCTATCAAATCTTCTTTTGAGCTGGTTCTAATAGAAGCTAAATCCTAACAATATTGTTTATATAGAGATTTATATAGAAAAGGTCTCACTACACATTGTTTATTTACTCGAACAGAATAAAGAATTAGGACATGGCTATCTGCTGTTCAGAGAAGACAGGTTTGTGTGGGTGTGGGTGGGTTGTGTGGGTGGTGGGTGGGTGGGTGCGCGCACACACACTTGTGCAATATATATGCAGTAATATTGTGAAAATGCTGTGACTTATGACCTTGCATAGCTATTGGTATGCAAGTATACAATACGGCAGCATTTGTGTGATGACATCACCATGAATATAATTTTGGTATCATTGCAAGTTTATTGCAGATATTCCCTCAATTTGTGGCCACTTTGTAGAAGAAATGTTGTAGCTTTAAGGCTGCAAAGACAATCAATGAGTTATAGAAGAGCCATGGTGGTG
The DNA here is from genome assembly GCA_003457575.1 of Thermophis baileyi. Lineage (NCBI taxonomy): Eukaryota > Metazoa > Chordata > Lepidosauria > Squamata > Dipsadidae > Thermophis > Thermophis baileyi. Next base: position 2,563,451 of record QLTV01000965.1, on the reverse strand, counting down.
CAGTGGTTAGAATGCAGTATTGCAGGCTAACTCTGCTGACTGCCAGCAGTTCGATCTTGACCAGCTCAAGGTTGACTCAGCCTTCTGTCCTTCTGAAGTCGGTAAAATGAGGAGCCAGATTGTTGGGGGCAATATGCTGACTGTAAATCGCTTAGAGAGGGCTGTAAAGCACTGTGAAGCGGTATATAAGTCTAAATCTTAAGTCTTTAAAGCCCTATATGGCTCAGGGCCAGGTTATCTTCGAGACCGCCTTCTGCCACATAGCTCCCAGCGACCCGTAAGATCCCACAGGGTTGGGCTCCTCCAGGTCCCGCCAGCTAAACAGTGCCGGCTGGCGGGCCCGCAGGGGAGGGCCATCTCTGTGGCTGCCCTGGCCCTCTGGAACCAGCTACCCCCTGAGATCCAGACTACCCCCACCCTGCTGGCCTTCCGGAAAGCGGTGAAAACCTGGCTCTTCCGGCAGGCTTGGGGCTGTTGATCTCGCCTCTGTAATTGCCCAGGTCCGGCCATGAAACGGTGTGTATGAGTTTTTAACTGTTTTTAACTGTTTTTATTATGTTTTCTTTTAATAGTTTTTTTATATTGTTGTGAGCCGCCCAGAGTCCCTTGGGAGTTGGGCGGCATACAAATTTAATAAATAATAATAATAAATAATAATAATAAATGCTATTGCTTCTCCATCCCATATATGTATTTTAAATGGTTTTCTTGCTTACTTGTTGATATAATAAATTGTTATCTGTCTTCAGCCAAATGTTTCCCCAGGAATCATGACCTCTATTAGTACTGTAACAAAAGAAACTTCATTTTGGTTAACTAATTGTATCATGATAATTGAACAGTTATATGAATCCATAATTTTGAGTGACATAGATATAATAAATTGAAAGTATATCAGGCTGCAGAAACTATGATCAGTTGTGAAAATCATGTTTACTTGTTTTATATGCAGTCCATAATGTAGTCTATGTGTACATATCCTTTGAGGCCTCACAGGGTTGTTTTCTCTTATTTATTTTTTCTTCTAATATTTTAAAAGTTAATTGGTCACCTATGTCATTTTTATTTTCAATGAAGCTTTTGGGTTCAACACAACTAAAAAAGGGCATTTTTTAGAAAATAAAAATGATGGATGGCTGAATCCTTTATTTTAAAGCTTTCCCAGGAAATAAGGGCAGTGGTAGTGTTTTTGTGTGAGGGGTACAGGACTCTCCTAAATTTTATTTTTATTTATTAAATTATATATGCCGCCCATCCCATTATCCAAAGTGACTTCAGATGACTATATCTGTGTGGGAAATAATCATTGTTGTAACTACTTTGCTTGCTTTTAAAAATTTAACTAGTAACCTTTTTTTTTTCCTGTCTTGTTCTCTGCGTATATTGATGCTGTAAGTTTTATTATTTTGATGGGATGTATAGCTTGGATTGCTATATGCAGTGTGTGTGTATTTTGGTAGATATATTCTCTCTCCTTTGTTGTGGACATTTTTAATATGTCTTATGAGAGCAAATACAAGATGTGACATTTGAAGTTCTGAAACTCTGCTCAGCTTCTTGAGTTTTTCTTCTGTGAAATAGATTTGGAGCAGAACATTGGTGTTTTTTAATTTTTTTAATTTTTAAATATGCATCAATATCAATACATGAACAGTGTGGCATCTGGGTGTCATTCATTTTGATACAAATAACAATAATAACGTTAATAATATTTATCACATTAATAATTTAATATTAATACACATATTTGTATTAAGATATAATCCTTCATTATTTAGTTGTTTACTGTTTCAATGTGCCATTCTAATGTCAATCACAATATTATTTGAACATACATAGTAATACCCTCTTCCAACCTCTAATCTTCCCATCTAGTTATTACTTTTATTCTGTTATATAAAAATGTCTATACTAATATTCCCTCTATCTCTTATTTCTACCTCTTTATTTCTACCTCTTATTTCTACCTAACTTTTAGACAGGCCTCAGTCAGTCCACCATTATATTATAAGACCTTTCCTTTCTATCCATCATCTCTTGTCCATTTTAATGCTTCAATTCTTATTCGTTTTTTGGGTTGCCTCCCATACTTCTCTCTTGGATCTTTGTCTCTATCGACCTCTACATCTTTACTATTCAGTCTATATATTTCTCCTATCTCTCCCATCTTAGCAATAGCAATAGCAATAGCACTTAGACTTATATACCGCTTTACAGTGCTTTACAGCCCTCTCTAAGCGGTTCACAGAGTCAGCATATTGCCCCCAACAATCTGGGTCCTCATTTTACCCACCTCAGAAGGATGGAAGGCTGAGTCAACCTTGAGCCGGTGAGATTTGAACCGCTGAACTGCAGCTAGCAGTCAGCTGAAGTAGCCTGCAGTGCTGCACTCTAACCACTGCGCCACCTCGGCTCTTATTATCTTATACTGCCAGGCCTCTAGAGTGTCTGCCCAAGCTCCTATCTCTCCTGTCTCCCTTTCAAAAGTATCATCCTGCTTATCCCAATCCATTTTTAAATCTCTTAAAATACTTTTTCCTTGCTTTATTTCATCAGTCATTTTTATCTTTACTGTCTTCTCCTTCTTGTCTTCTTGCTTTATTTGCTGATTTGTCTGTTCTATCTTTTCCTCCATACTTTCTGTTATCTCCCCGCTTTCCTGGACATAGTGATCTTTATTCATTGTCCCTTGTTGAATGCTTTCTATTTTCCCATCTGTGCCATGCATTAGGTTCTTTATCTCTCTAGAGTTCTTTGTCATAATGTCCTTAATATTTTGAAACATCAACACAATTTCTTCCAAAAATCCACTCATTTTCCCCCCAATGGAGCATCTTGTCTTATTTTAGTAAGTCCTACTTTTGCTCAATAGTCCAAAAATCATATATTCAGGCCTAACATTGCTTCTCAGAGAGTACAGTAGTCATCGTTCTTTATATCCCACAGTTAATCAATCAGTTCCATTTAAGCAGTCCAGAAAGCTCTCCAAGTGTCTCCTTAAATCCACTTTATAAGTTTAGTCATATGTCTTAACATTCAAAGGTCGCTTTAATTAGATCTCTTCCTTGGTCTCGCAGTTGAGCCTCCAATGGTCATAGAGTAGATAAATATAAAACAATAATTATCACTACAGGTCTCCAGATAGATGTTGTTTATTTCTCTTATCAGAAATTTTCCCAGGCTTGTAGGGCTATGTTATATTTTCCATTCAACAGTAGGTGGTGCCCTCAGCTTAGGTTTTAACGTTGTCTCAATTCTAATTGGTATTTAATCCAATTTTAATTCAATTTATAGAAGCAAAGTCAGTTATTTAAGTAAAAAGTTCCAGCATTTTAAAATGCCTTTCCAAAACAGCAGCTGCCCAGCTTAGAAGTCCAATTTTCTATATTTTATTTTATTGTAAAAAAATTTTTTTTGTTTTTCTCCCTTTAGTTCCTTTCTTTTGGGTCTGAGATTTTTCTCTGAATAATTGTTCACCGCTTTAACAAATAGTTCTAAGAGTCTCTTTCCTGGATATTTTTTCCTTTTAGGGTTAAATTTTAGGTAGCAAAAGAATCATCTCACCAGTTCTGATCACTGTTCATTTACACCGCTCCTGCACTTTCTTTGTTGCCTTGGCTGTCCCACCGCAACCTGCAGGGTGCCCCTCTTTCCTTCACCACCCCTACAGGGTGGCTTTAGCTCCTTTTGGAGCCCTCCAACGGGGAAAACTCCTTGCGTTCGATCTTGCCACGACATCAGCCTGAGCAGAACATTGTTGCCTGAGGAATGATTTTGGATTTGGGCTCTCAGGTCCAATTTCTTTCTGAATGAACAGCTTTAATTAATTCAGTTTACTTTAATCATCATTGGTTTGCTGTTTCAGAAATCAGCCTTTTGTGACCAACCATTAACATGGCAGCCATTTTGTCAATAGGCAACCTTCCTGTGATAGTCATTTGCTAGCATGTCCATAACGTCTTAGAGATCTACAGTAAATGTGTCCTTAGTTCTCAAACTTGAAGTTCCTAGTTTTAATCTTAATAAACTTCTGACAATTCCAATTCACACGATACACTGCAATTGGAATAAATCAATCAGTATTAGGGAAATGATATCTGGGCTACAGATACTAGAGCTCTGCTAGATGGCAGCAAAGATTTTAAGCTGTCAGTATATTATTACTGTTATCTAATAGTTGTCTGAAGTTTTGCAAATGTTGTATATCTAATAAGTATCATTTTTATTACAGAGATCACTGTATGGAATAGAGACTATTTTACTCATAATGTTCTGCATGACTTGGCTTAAATCCTTGTCTGACCTTGTAATGCTGTGAGAATTTGACATATAAGGTCACTCCTCAAACTATAGAGTTAAATGTCACCATCTGCCATTATTATAACATTTATTTAGAAATATTATTCAATTTAAAACAGGAGGAGAAACTACTTGTTTGCACTTGTTAAACATAGAAACCTTTTAAAGAGGATTATTATAATCATGAAGTAAGATCTCCATGATGTATTATACAGAAGAAGAAATCCACTTATCTTTCATGTGTTTTTAAATGAATAGTCTTGACGCCATGACTAATTAAGAAAGATATTCCAAAATAAAATAAGAAGTATGTCATCTGCTCATGTTCTGTTTTTTCATACATGTGTTTTCTTATTTGATTCTGAAGTCACAGTGTCAAGGCATAATATTTCAATCATATCCATGGCAACAAGGCATAAATTAGTAAACCTCAGGTTGTTTCTTCTCAACATCATCAAGAGGAATATTTGCATTCAGATAATACTTTATCCCCTGCAATGTAAAGCTGACCCAGCTGTAGAAGGACTATAGAACTTGTCTATTTGTTTTGTAAGTAAGTTGTGTGATGTCTGGATATGACTCCACCAAATAAACAAACCAAATAAACAAACAACAAAGAAATACTTTCTCACATGACTTAAATGCCATCTCTCCATTCAAACTGAACACTTCCAAAAGCATATACAAAGCTTTCTTTAAAACAAATAGAAGAATATTAAATACATTAAAATACAAATTATGAAACCATTGACTTTTAAAAGAAAGGCCACAGAACTGTGTCTTCAGAGACAGTTGTTGTTGTTGTTGTTGCTGTTAATAGCATAGAATAAAGGGAAAATACAACTTCCTAGGGAGTACCTTACAAAGGTTTGAAATAACACAGAATAAATTTCTCCCACAAATGTCTAAAAGGTCTCTGAAATCAGGTTTAAATGTTATTTTGCCTCTGTCATGGGCAACAGCAGAATTCCTTCCTAGCATATTTGTCTCATATTTTCCTTTCCTTTAATGCCCCAAGTGCGTTATTGAGAAACTGTGGCAGTGGGAGTAGTGATTTAAGTTACAAAAAAGGTAGAAAAATAATATAAAGAAAGAAAGAAAGAAAGAAAGAAAGAAAGAAACAAAGGAAGGAAGGAAGGAAGGAAGGAAGGAAGGAAGGAAGGAAGGAAGGAAGGAAGGAAGGAAGGAAGGAAGGAAGGATAAAATCCTCACTACCGTATTAAAGATACGGTTATCTCATAAACCATATCAAAGTATCAATTTTCTTTCTTTATTTTATTTATTAAACAGATTTATATGACCGCAGTATAATTGATAACAATTGATGGGGTTATCATGATCTCTGAGGCAATTGAGCATGTGCCGGGCGGATATGATTTTATTTCACTTGAATAGATAGAAAGCAGTCATTTTCTGAAACTTCCAGTGATCACAAAATATCTAGGAGTCTCTCATTTCCCTGAGTTGTTTTGTTTTATAGGAGAAATTCAGGAGCAAATTTATAAAGTAAACAGAAATGGAGAACCTAGAGTAGTAAGCTACTTGCATTGACCCGTTCTATAATCATGAGACATGGCAAAAGACAGTTATAATAGTGCATGATTAGCTGTAAATTGTCCTAAGGCAGTTTTGGGGCTAAAACTCATTCTAGACATAAATCTTCTCCCATTCTTGGTGCTCTTAAGAACATCATGAATAACAGAATCATAGAGTTGGAAGGAACTTCAGAGGTCTTTTAGTCCAACTCCCTGCTCAAGCAAGACACCCTATACCATTTCAGGCAAATGGTTGTCTAATCTCTTCTTAAAAACCTCCAGTGATGGAGCACCCATGACTTCTGGAGGCAAGTCGTTCCACTGATTAATTGTTCTCGCTGACAGGAAATTCCTCCTTAGTTCTAGGTTAGTTCTCTTCTTGATTGGCTTCCATCCATTGCTTCTTGTCCTGCTGTCAGATGTTTTGGAGAATAGGTTGACCCCCTCTTCTTTCTAAATATACTGTAGATTAGTGTTCTTCCTTAGCTTTCTAGAATTGGTTAATAGGCCCAGTTCCTTGCTACTCTGTGGCTGTTTTTGTGGTGCACTTCAAAACAGCATCTGATGATCTCAAAGTCTTACACAAGAATGGAATGAAAAATAATGCCTTCACTTCCATACCCTTTTAAAAATATGGATATTTTTACAAATAAAACAGGAAAATAAACCCTGAAAAGACCTATTTTGTTATCTGTATTTACTTACCCACCTATTACCCCAGCTCACTACACACTTCTGTCAGTGTTGAATAAGATTCCTAAAACAGTCACAGAAGAAGTGTTTTCTCTTCAACCAGATGCTGATAGTCTTCTCCGCCTCTTCATTTGAGTCACAGATACCTGTGAAGATATTATTTCAATTTTGAGAAAAGATAGAAGTTCATAATGCCATGTCCGGGCTGTATCAGTGGTGGGTTGCTATCGGTTCGCCCTGGTTCTCCAAACTAGTAGCAAAGGTAAGTGAAACCCATTACTGGACTGTATGGTAAATATCCAAATTCTCATTTGCTTCTTGTGAGAGCTTGGTGGCCACAACAAAATTCCCTTGTGTTTCCAAATTCTGCTTGAACACTTGATTGTAGAGTTGATTGGTTCAAGGAAATCCATGTGAACAATACAGGTAGTCCTCGACTTACGACCACAATTGATCCCAAGGTTTCTGTTCTTTTGTTAAGTGGGTTTGCCCCATTTTATGACCTTTCTTGACACAGTTGTTAAGTAAATCACTGCAGCTGATAAGTTAATAACACGGTTGTGAAGTGAATCTGGCTTCCCCATTGATTTTGCTCGTCAAAAGATTGCAAAAGGTGATCACATGACCTTGGGACATAGCAACGGTCATAAGTATGAACCAGTTGCCAAGTTTCTAAATTTTGATCACATGATCATGGGACTGCTACAAAGGTCATAATTGTGAAAAATGGCCATAAGTCACTTTTTCCAGTGCCATTGTAACTTTGAATGGTCACTAATGAACTGTTGTAAGTCGAGGACTACCTGTATTATCTGCTCCCCAAAAATTATAACCCTGATTTTTAAATTTTGTTTTTTAGAGGGAACTTTGTAGTAATATTCCAGAGACTGATATTTCATTTCTGATTTATAATGTGAGCTCATGTTTTATTGGCTGTCTAATGCTATGAAGAAAGTTTTCACCTTCACTCTCATAGCATAACAACAATTATTTCAATTTCAATTCTCTGCAAACCTTCTGATATTGAAGAACATCAATAATGTGATTCACACATTCCTGTGAAATGCCAAGCTGGAAACTTTTAGTTATCTGCCAGTTTTCACTAATCAGCTCATCAAGTGACATATAAAATTGGTCATAGCTGTAGCAGGATGGATGTTGATACTGGTATCTATGTTATAAGAACCCCTCAATTCCATAAAATGAAAACACTGGGCAAGGCCACTATAGGTACTGCAATACCAATGCTTATTTTGGGCATGACTCAAAGAGACTTTTGGAACTAAGAGACAATGTTGACTGAAATGGTTCCTGCTGTTTTGGCAAAGTTGGAAATATTTGCATTGGATCTTCTGTAGCCCATGGACCATTTACTCTGACCCACCATTGATCTCCTGATACTGAGTGCTGGTTCTGGGTATACCAACATATCAAACTTAAGTAACTTTATCGCTAAAGTCTTGTAGTTTTTTTATCATGAAAACATAAATCTGTAAATTTTGCAATTCCCCATCACTACAATTGCCACTAAATCCTGGAAATCTGTTTAAAAATATTAACAAAACTATTGAGAAGAAATAATAATAATAGTACCAGTAGCAATAATGCTTACTGTATAAGCTTGTGAATGGAAAGAATAACATTAATGGTAAAGTTTCCAGTTCAAATTGATATTTCTAGAACCTGTATAAACAGCCATTGAATAATTTGCCCTAGTATGCAAAATAATTTATATGAGCAATTATATATTATGTGTACTGAAATATTGCTTCTTGGAACATGTATAACCAAGTCACCAAATATACAAAAGCCTATGCAATTTAAAATGAAAGAAGTAAGGTGTCTAATTTAGGATGTGATTAGCACCAATATGAAGAGAAACATGTGGCAGATTGACATAAATGCAAGGCAGTTGGCGTGATCTTTGTACTCTTGATAGTATCTTCAAGGGGACTTCCGTTGAGCTAAACTAAGTATCAATTTTCCACCAACAGCGCCTGACAATAGATTGTGGGTAAGTCTGACAAGGCCCCTGGGATGAAATACTGCCCTTTGCTACCATATGGCTTGAATGGGGTTTCATACCTGTTACAATATCTTGAAAAGAAAGAATTCCTAGCTAAATCTGTGAATGGTGCATACTTAATCCTCTGAAGCTAATGATCTGTGAAGCACAGCTTAAAGCTGCTTTTTGTAAATAAGTATATTATTCAGCCTGTCAGCTGCATTTCTATTTGGGGGCATGTATAACTTTCATGTATGTAATAACTACACTTCTCCATCAAGACAGTATTAGAAGAAAGATTAAAACAATTACTTAATTTGAATAGCAATCCTTAAAATTATTGTTGACCCTAGGCATTGATTGGTACACGTATTGATATTTTTATAGTATTATCTTAGAATCAATTTGCTCAGTCTGAATACATTGCTTGGAGGAGTGGTAGCAATATTTCATTGCAGTTTAAAAACAATGCAGTTTTTGAAATCTGTACATTTTCTTTTCACTTTATTTCTCTTAAAGGAAAGATGACAATATCCAGACTATCTCCTAAGACAATTCCACATGAAATGCACTGCAGTAGTTATTCCATGAAATTTATTTCAATCAAAAAGCTATGGCTGAAATTCTATACTAATTTACCTGTGACTAAGCTTTACTGAATTCAGTGGGACTTATCCCTTCTGAACAAAAATGCATAGAATTATACTCTAAATATATTTATTATGGTAAAATTGATCATGATACAGTTTAGATGTAAACTAAGTATTTCTGCTTCATTATTTACTCACAGTTCCACATAATCTGCCATTTTCAAATATTAATTGAAAACATACATATTACACATATTTTATTTTATTTATTTATTTATTTGTTTGTCAAACATGTACAAGATAGCAGGTATAGGTATAAACATAAACATAATCAAAGTGAATACAGATAGATGAGGACAATAGGACAGTAGGACAGGGACGGTAGGCACGCTGGTGCGCTTATGCACGCCCCTTACAGACCTCTTAGGAATGGGGTGAAGTATGAATGTGAAGTAGAATATACACATATTCTACTTCAAGTAGCTATTTCAACTCATTTTCAAACATGGAGAATGCTTTACGCCAGGGGTATCAAACTGGTGGCCCGTGGGCCGGATGCGTCACACACAGTCCACGCCCACCCCAGCTCTGTGAATGGGGAAAACATCGTGAAACGTCATGTGATGGCAACGTGACGCCGTGAGTTTGACACCCGTGCTCTAAGCTATGTTAAAATACTAAGAGAAAAATGAAATCCATTCCCTTGATGAATTCTAATTTATTTTTTATTATTCCAAGACAGTTTGTTCCAGTTTGGCATTATTTATAGGTTCCGGGATATGACCATGTTAGCTAGAAGGTTTGGGAATTTCAATTTTTAGAAAGCTAGATCTGAATCAGTTTGTTTTGTGAAGTTATCGCCAGAGACCCAGTTCAATCATCTGTAGGCCCAGTCTGATATGATTTTGCCTATTGAAAGGCATGATATTCTCAGGAATTTAATATAGAGTACTCATCCTATAAATGAATAGGTTAATAAAACTAGATATGCTTTGTAGCTGGAAAACTTAAGAACAAATGGACAAAGTGACAAAATATATCCAGGAGCTGGTTTACATAAATCAGAAATCAAAGCAGAATAGGATTACATCAGAACCAGAAAAAATACTAATTAATGTTATTGATATGCAACTAACTCATCCTCTCCATCATTATTCTTTACAATTACTCTTATCTTTACCATTTATTGATTGATTGATTGATTGATTGTTTATTTATTTATCTGGACTTACGTATCCATCCTCTTTTCTCACTAAACATTAAGTGGAGCTTGACACCTGATCACTGACTACATGGACAACCCCCATCATTTATTTTGCCATTGCTGGGTTAACAAATTTCATTTACTGATTATAAATGAGGGCTGTAGCTGAGTGATATCTTCTGGAAAAACAATACTGGCTTTTTTAGCAGTTCATTTTTAATAGTGAAGTAGCACCACTCCTATTCTTGATATTTAAAAGTAAATAGAAAAAAAAATAGAGATAATTAATAATTAGATGCTTCTCGGCAGGATTGCCTTAGGACAGTTCAGTAAAAGGCTATTTGAGGGGAAATGACTAAACATGAGAATCTCATTTTGTGTTCTTTTTAATAAGGATATGCCATCATCTGCAAATGTTTTCATCAAGGAGATGGAAAGAAGTTGATTATTCCCATGCGACTTTTATTTATTCTCAGGGCAGCAAAATTTATTCCTACCAAAAAGATTGTTCTAAAAATGTAGACACATTGACAAATTGTGCCACTGTAGCTGTTATGGTAATAAATAAATACAAGCTTCAAATTCTGTTTAGAGAAATCTTAGTTGTGTCTGCTTGGCAACAGAAGAGATAGCAATGGATGCATCTCTCAAATCCCATGAAGAAAAGCATTAAATATGAAATTGGTTGTCGTAATACCAATATTCAGAGTGTTTGTTCAGTTAGGGCCTACATGTACAAAAATCCCATGAAACAAGACCAAGAGTTCATTTGTCAGCCAGAAACTATAAATTTTGATGGAACCAAAAATCACATTGGCAGAGATCAAATAGATAAGGCTGAATGACACAGGTGGGTGGATTTTGAATATTTTCTTATTTTATTTATTTGTTTTGTTCGGGTGTACTGTGTGGTCTTTTATAGCAGTGCTAAGTGTATCTCAGGACTTACAATACTGTTTTTGTGTGTGCTTCTGATCTTAAAATGGTGGGATAGTGATGATTTATTAGGAGGAATCTCTTGTTTTGTCAGATGGACTGATACATAAAGTTGATAAATAAATACATCAACCAACCCAAACCCGACACCACCCCCCCCCCCCCCACCAACAAACACCCAACTC
>QLTV01000965.1:2534693-2551957 GCA_003457575.1 Thermophis baileyi | reverse complement strand
AGTACTGTTAAACGTATGTCCTGCCTTTTGTTCAGAAGCTCATGATAGTGCATATAGCATAGCATTTCAGACTTTCCTATGAGATATCTTCAGCTGAGAATGTCTGGTCTAGTCACCCAGTGGTTGAGAGTGGACTTGAATTTGGTTTTCCCCTCTCTGTACAACTCTCAAAATATTGTCTCAAAAACGTTGAAATTTTCCAATATTTGGAAAGACATGTAGTCTACAGCAACATCACCACCACATTGGGCATAATTTACTTTAAACAGTGTAGATCAGTGGTTCTCAATGTGGATCATATGTTCTAAGAGGTGGCCATGTCTAATTTTTCTAGGGGGGGGGCAGGACCACCCAAAATTACTGGTGGTCATATAATCAATACATCACAATTGTCACATTTCATTGTTGATGCTAATTTCAGCAGCAGTTGAAATTTCATAAATATTGAAAAATTCTACAGTTTACAATAAAGATTTTTAATAAAAAAGCATTTTCAGAATAAATGAAATGTTATATTCATTAGAAAAAAAGTGCCCCTTTTCCAGCTAATGGAGACAATGAGGAGATCACAGACAAGGGGGCATAAACAACAGCAAAAACAACAAAAAGATTGAAAACTCCTGGTGTAGATGATTCTCAGATTTTATATAAAGTTAGATTATGTGCACTGGATTTGAAACATGTCTTGAAGATTAGATCTCCTCATAGATGTAATGAATACTATACTTTATGTATGCTCCTGCAGTCCAGATTAGGTATTACACTAGAACTATTGTCTGATTCAGCTTAAAATATTTTATATAATTGTATACAAGATGTATAACATATTACATGGAAATAGTTATCTGAAGAAACAGTTTCAAAATCAGTCTTCTAAAATCTGAATTTATGCAATCCAAAAAATTGTGAAGCAGGTTAAAATATAATTTAACTCCAGGAAGGTCAGCCTTTCCTACTCCAAATTGTACACAGTAGTTTCTGATCTGGTTTTGATTAAAACACAATCCTGCCCATTATACTCCTTGCTGGGTTTCTTGTAATCATTTAAGAACTATAAAACTCTTAAGCATTTAGAGTTATCCTCAGCAGTCAGAATGAACATTAGATGTTTTTATGAAGCGGCTTTTGTCCTTTGAAGTTTTGGTCATAAAAATGAGCTAAGTTTCTCAAAAGGCCTAAAAGACTAAGTTACAAGCAACTTTCTTCTATAATTTATGACCAGTGTACAAGATATTTACATTTTACCATTGTTTCATTCTTTGCATTTCACTTGAGAAGCAAATGAAGAAAGAATAAAACCAATCTCTCAACAGCTTAAAACATAACTATATAACTATAACTAACTATAACTAACACTATAACTATAACTATAACTGTAACTGTAACTGTAACTGTAACTATAATATATATATATACGCCCTGGAGGAAACCCCTGGATGAGCTACTGAGGATTCTGCCGGCATCCCCCAGACTACAGAAGGGGCCACCTGGTTTTAGCAGTTAGACTTATATAGCAGCTAGACTTATATACCGCTTCATAGTGCTTTTACAGCCCTCTCTAAGCGGTTTAAAGTATATTGGGTTAGATGTTTAGATGTTTATATTAAGGGTTAGGATTAAGATTATGATTAATTCTGGAAAAAAGGAATATTATAAAACTTTTTGATGGCTATCAATGTGAGTGAATGCCTGAAGGAGTGAGATCAAAATCTGATAGGAAGGGGTATAATTAAACTATTTGGATTACCAATGGCTATTAACCATCAGTGTGCTTCCAATTAACCAGATTTTTTTGCCAACATAAGAGGGAAAGATCAGCGTATTCAAGAGAACCCTATTGCAAGGAAGAAGAAGAAGAACAACAACAACAACAACAACAAGAAGAAGAAGAAGAAGAAGAACAAGAAGAAGAAGAAGAAGAAGAAGAAGAAGAAGAAGAAGAAGAAGAAGAAGAAGAAGAAGAAGAAGAAGAAGAAGAAGAAGAAGAAGAAGAAGAAGAAGAAGAAGAAGAGGAAGAGGAGGAGGAGGAGGAGGAGGAGGAGAAGAAGAAGAAGAAGAAGAAGAAGAAGAAGAAGAAGAAGAAGAAGAAGAAGAAGAAGAAGAAGAAGAAGAAGAAGAAGAAGAAGAAGAAGAAGAAGAAGAAAATTCAATTGAGAAAGAAACATATTTCCTTTTATATATTTCAGCTGCTTGTCTGAATTCCATTTGAAGTCCAGAAAACCAGTCTTTTATCTTTCCTAGCTGAAAAGCAAATATACAAGATGTTCTGAAATGACACAAAGAGGAGTTTTGTTTGTCTAAGTGTAGCTTTGAAGGGAGCCATGTGTGGAGGAGATACAAGTTCAAATTCTTATCAGTCACAAAATTAACTGTGTGCTTGGGCAAGGTGCTTTCACTCAAAGAAGCTTATCTCACAGGATTGTTATAAAGATAAAAGAGAATGTTATCATTTATGATCCCCTGATCTAAAGTTGAACATGGTATTTTTAAAAAGTGATAGTACCATCCACTGTCAAGCTCATTGGTTTTCCAGAAGGTCTCTTCCTGTTCTTCACACAGAAGCATTTGTGTCCCTGTACCCTCCAAATTTTATTGAACTCTAACAAATTCTACAAGACATGGCTTCCTCAGTTTTTCCTTAAGACATTGTGAAGATGGGAGAAGGTGACTCAAAATGAGGGTTAAACAATACTAAGAACATTTGAGAGGATCACAAAGGACAAAGCATTCACGCATACTCCTTGACCACCTTATAATTCAATAAAAGGAAAAACCCTAAACATATCCACACTCCAATTTTCTTTTCTTTTCCTTTGGGAAAAAATGTCTACGTAAATTCTACTTTATCAAATGAGTGAGAACTGTTACGGGAAAAAAAGTAGGAGAATATCTGTTGATGACATTATATTACCAAATGGCCCTTACCAAATGGAAACCCCATCCCATCTGATGATGGACAGAATGGAAATTTGGCATTCTTGAAATTTGTCAAAGATTACTCTGATTAGCCATATCATTGCCACAAAAGAGGTCAAGGATGAAAGATGTTCTCCTTACAAGGGACTATGTTTTTCCAAGAGAGTTCAAGTGTAATTAGCAGAGATTCAAGTAAGTCTTTAATGGTAAAGGATATGATGAAGCTTCTTTCTTTGGCCTAATGAAATATGCATATGTCCACATGTAATAAGTATTTAGCAATAGCACTTAGACTTATATACCGCTTCATAGTGCTTTTACAGCCCTCTCTAAGCGGTTTACAGAGTTAGCATATTGCCCCCAACAATCCGGGTCCTCATTTTACCCACCTCAGAAGGATGGAAGGCTGAGTCAACCTTGAGCCGGTGAGATTTGAACCGCCGAACTGCAGCTAGCAGTCAGCTGAAGTAGCCTACAGTGCTGCACTCTAACCACTGCGCCACCTCGGCTCTTTGATTTTACCAGGGGTAAAATCCAGTAGGTTCTAACAGGTTCTGGAGAACCAGTAGCGGAAATTTTGAGTAGTTTGGAGAACTGGCAAATACCACCTCTGGCTGGCCCCAGAGTGGGGTGGGAATGGAGATTTTGCAATATCCTTCCCCCAGGAGTGGGGAGGGAATGGGGATTTTGCAGTATCCTTACCCTGGAGTGGGGTGGGAATGGAGATTTTGCAGTATCCTTCCCCTGCCACGCCCACCAAGCCACGCCCAAGCCACACCACGCCCACCAAGCCACGCCCACAGAACCGGTAGTAAAAAAAATTGGATTTCACCACTGGTACTGTATATACCCTCTTGCTTGTTAGTTTAAATACCTGGCTGCATTGTAATAAATACAGAATTCATGTAAAAGCTTATATTTAGTGGAGATGGAAGCACAATGGAAAAAGTAACGGAAAATGCATTATCTTTCTTCTCTTTACAATAATAAATTTATCTCAGAGACACCATTAAAAAGATTTTTAAAGGATTTGTAAGCACACCGACAAAGAAAGGAAAACAATGTTTATTAAACTGAAGGACTCACCTTTGTACTATATGGTCTAAAGAATATATTGAAATATTTGATTTATTCTGATTTTCAACCACAGTATTAGACAATTATGTCTAACTGAGTAATTTTAAGAAAAGAGACAAGTAAAGAAACCTCATTTGTTTAAAAACTGGTTTATTTATATACTTTGTACACTTGGTCAGTCCTCTAATGGACCTGATGGCTTATAAAATATAGCAAAAATATCACAAGTCTCCTAATTATTGGTAGTTATCATAACCTTAGGAAATAAATATGTTTCAAACCCCACTTAACTGTAAATTCTTTAAATTCCATTGCAGTTTGTTATAACCCAAAAACATTATAACCAACAACAATGGAAGAGGCAAAAGTCAAAATTGTAATATAAGGTTTGTCATAAATGCAAGAAATCCTAATGTGTTTTCTGGGGTGGAGGGACTACAATTTCTAAAACAGATTATTATTTTAGGGCTTTCTGATCTGCTCTTTACCCAACAGATGGCAATACCTAGCTGACTCTGCCTGACCTAGAAAGCTAAACGGGATTGGCCCTGGTGAGTATTTATATAGAGTACCAACTAGAAAATCTAGGACTGCAGACTGGGAAGTTAAAAAAAAAACTTTTAAGAAGATAATGGCACACATGTCCATGTAAGTTACGAAGAGTTGAGCTACACTGATAATATTGTCTTCTAATACAGGGGTCTCCAACCTTGGCAACTTTAAGATTTGTGGACTTCAACTCCCAGAATTCCTCAGCCAGCTTTGCTGGCTGAGGAACTCTGAGAGTTGAAGTCCACAAGTCTTAAAGTTGCCAAGGTTGGAGACCCCTGTTCTAATAGGTCCTCACCAAATATAGAAGAATATTTACACTTAAGAAAGGTTTGAAACATATTTATATATGGGTATATGGTTATTTTTGGTTACAAAGTTATATACAGTATACAAAGTATATAAAGAATATCTTATATCAAGGACCGCAACATGTTAAAGTGATGAAGTCTACTAGATGGCCTAACCTCAAGCAATGAAGCTCTCTAATGGTCAAAAGCAATGCGAGGAAAAAGGGAATATTTATTCATTTCTTGAATCTTCGTAGCACTGATAGGATAGTAAAACTGGACCCAAAGTTGGTATAATAATAAAGCATTCTTTGGCCTCAAAATGAATACTGCCCCCGTTTCTTCAGGCTTTTGCTTTTTAAACTCATATTGTACATATTGGTGTAGCTCTGATAAGGGAGGGAGAAACTGCTTTGAAGTCTAAAAAACAGTGTAGGAAAATATTGAAACAAAATATGTATTCTATCATGTTGTATGTAAACATCACTGTAGAATTTATTCACTTTTCTTTTACATGTATCCTAGTTATCATGATATCTGAACTTTTTTTTAAAACCCTTATTCATGAATTCATGGACAAATTTACTTCTCCCTACTAAAATTGTGACCTACCCACAGGGTTAGTCACTACATTCAGAATTTTCTATCGGTTCTCTTCAGGAGTTGCAAATATGTGCCAGCCTTGCTCCTTATTTTGGTCTTTTTCACTGAGGAACTCATTAACTCCATCCAACCATTTCACCTTCCCCTCCACTCATTCAGTTTTCCTTCATATATTTATTTTTGCAATTTCATCATTATTCAAATTCTCTATATGACCAAACCACCTCACATACTTTATTTTTTACTGGTCTCTCCCGCTTTGTATGTTGTTTGCATTCATTATGAACTTATTTCAACTCCTTTTACTGAAAACACTTCTTGAGTATGCAATTTCTGCAACATTTAATGTAACAAATTCATTGATTAATTCATTGAGGACCCATGGCTTCAGCTCTAGTAAGTCTATCTTGAGGGTCAGTGAGATCAAAGACTGAGATGATAGCTCCTAGGTCCAAATCTATGCTTTTCTTCAATTCCATTATGTAATTATCCTGTAAGACCAAGAATGTTATGGAGCTATTAGTACAACCTAAGTTAAGTCAGAATTTGTGGTAGTAGAATCATAATTGAACCTCTCTTTAGATTAGGGCAGCCTCCAGATGTAATAAAGTACTGGAAATACAGTATCTAGAACACGGGTACTAAACTCGATCGTGTCATGTGACGTTTTGCAACATTTTTGGCCTTTGCGGAGCTGGGGTGGGCGTGGCCTGCGCATGACGCATCCAGCCACAGGCCGCCAGTTTGACACCCCTGATCTAGAGAGTTCCAAATGGGATTTTATTTTTAAAAAAAATCTAGGCTGGACTATTTCTAGAGATTTTAATCAGGACTATTACAAATCCATGTGTCACTATGACCTTTGCTGTAAATATTTTTATTGTGGCAGGTGCATAATTGTTGCCAATATAGTTGGCACAGCATAAAGTAACGTTTGAATATCTGTGAGTCTGAAACAGCCCTTGCTTGTTCTTTTAAGACGGTTGAAAATTGAAAGCAAATGCCCAACTATTTAAATAACTTAATTTGCTCAACAGATGACCCATTTGTCTTCCCCAAAATATGACAGATATCCAACCTTTTTGATAAAAAGCTACCTGTTTAAATAGTAGACAATCATAGTTGAGAAAAACCAATACTTTTGCTTTATCATAGAGACAATTTTTTCTACAATGAGAGGTGGAGCTCCAAGGCTGCTAGAGCTCTTTTTTAATTTTTATAAATTAAAAAGTTCTTCAGTTTTAACCTTGTCATTACCTGGTTTTTCACTCCACTCCCAATGTAGCCAATACACCTGTTTCGGTACTCCTTTACAATAATGATGCCGCCAAGGAGATATTTGGCATGCTGAATATAAAATAGTTCATCACATGTTGAAGGATTATGAACAGTAGGGGGTGTTGTTACACTAGCTAAATGAAACAATAATACATAAGTTACAGAAATTAAGTTTAAGTGAATGATGTGAACATAGCAAATGGAGTTGATGTGGGAACTAATTGATATTCTCATTTTGAAAATAACCAGTATGTTTTCTTGCCATTACATATTTACCACTTTTAAAGGTATGGGGGTGGAGGGGAAAACAATACTTTCATTGATTGAAGCTGTGCGAGCAGAGGTGGGTTCCTCCCAGTTCGGACCGGTTCACCTGAACCGGTAGCGACCCGCTGGTGATGTCACGATGACGTCATGGATCCGATTCGGTCAGTGCCGGTCCGTGGGTGCCGCCATATTTTTTTTAATTTTTAAAATTTTTAAAATTTATTTTTTTAAATTTTTTTCTTCTTCTACGCATGTGCAGAAGCTGAGTTTCCGGCACTGCGCATGCATTACCATCTTGTTTTTGGCTTTTTTTTGAAATTTTTGCACTGCACATGCGCGCACACGCTTTGCACGTGCGTGCCCACGAGGTGCGGCCACGTGGCACGGGAGGAAGCAAACTGGCAGCGAGGTAAGTTAGAACCCACCCCTGTGTGCGAGTATACCTTCTCTTTTTTATGTGCTCTCTTGTTAGAGAGTTTTCTGATCTTTGTTGACCTGGGCTTCATGCTACAGGCCTCAAGGCCATCTTTCCTTAAGAGGAGGGTGTGACATTAGGTACTGAGCAGTAGGAGGCCCTACACAACTGGCTTTGTGCTTACTGGGACTCCTCAGGCATAGACAATAAACTTTCATTTATTGTGAATTTTCTGATTAAATTTAAAAGATTCAACTTTTATTTAGTGGAAAAGAAATATTTCAAAGTAATAAAGTCCTATCCTTTCTCAATATTTATTATAGTTAACAAAGCACAAAAGATAAACTACCCGTCACATACAATTCTGATGTTTTACATTAATGTAGTCATAGAGTTTTGTGAATTGGAGATTTATTATTTAAATATTTTTCACCGTACATACTAAGGGACACTGCTTTGTTTCCAGTGCTGGATTTATTGCCACATTATGGAAATTCAGTTCAAATGTGAATAGTAATAATACAAATAAAAATACCTCTAAGACACCTTGAACTTTTTGCTTCCTAACCCACTCCATGATGGACAATGGAATATATGTCATACCCAAATAGTGCACAGTGGGCACATGAATAATTGATAGGCCTGGGAGCTGAATGTCAAAGGAATAAATGTAGCCTCTTTCAATCTAATCTATACATAGCCTTGAAAGTAGGTTCCCCATTGATCCACCTTTGTCCTGACAGAAATTGTAAGACTTCTGGCAGGAATTTTTGTGTTCTGTAAAATATCTAGCGGGCAGCTGATATTTATAAATTGTAATATGACAGAATATAAAACCATCCTCCTCTTAAACCTCCTAATATTATATCGACATATATGTTTTTATTCATCTTCAACTGCTTTCATGTGATAGAAAAACAGGAATGAACCAATTTAGCCGTTTATGTGTGTGTGAGGAAATAGTGATAGCAAAAGCCCTTAGATTTATATACTGCTCCATAGCGCATTACAGCCCTCTCTGAGTGGTTTACAATGTCAGCATTTTGCCCCCCAACGATCTGGGTCTTCATTTTACCAATCTTGGATGGATGGAAGGCTGAGTCAACCTTCAGTCAGTCAGGATCGAACTCCTGGCAGTGCAGAGTCAGCCTGCAATACTGCACTCTAACCATTGTGCCACCACAGCTCTTAAAATATTATGAGTATTTTGAGTAGAGCAATCAGATATTTATTTATTCCCATCTTGCCAACTTGTCAGGACCAGAAATAGAGACACGGATTTTTCACTGATTAGCCATTTGTCCTTTTTTGGGGAGTTGAGACAGTGTTTGTCACTGAGAGTCTTTCATTAAATCCAGTCCTAGAAATATCAACATAATGGGTGAGAGCTTCTGTAAGTAGGGATGAAAAAGCATTCAATTTTAGCATACACTCATTGGTATTTGGCTGTTACCTCCCAAAATTAGTGAGAGAGGGGAAGAAACCAGAAATCTGGTGAGATGATGGCAATTTCACTTTAGTGTCTCAATGTCATGTAATAGTTAAGGAAAACATAGTGGTTTTTACAGTATCAGATGGTGAGCTCCAGGGATAAGTCCCATTTCATTACTGAGATTTTCGAGTTCTTGAGGCCAATCATTTGTTTCCGTCCAAATTATCCTATAGAGTTATTATCAGAATAAAAATGATCCTTTGGATGCTCTTTGGTTTTCTTAGAAGAAAGGCACATACTGTACATATTTATTTGATTTTTATCCCACCTTGATTACCAGTATTTTATAAGTAACTCAAGGTGGTGAACATGCATAATATTCCTTCTTCCTCCTCTTTTTCCTCCCCAAAACAAAACTGTGAGGTAAGTTGAACTGAGAGAAAGGAACTGGCTCAAAGTCACCCAACATGCTTTCATGCCAAGATGGGATTAGAACACACAGTTTTAGATCAGTACCTTTGATATAACAGAATAATAGAGTGGGAAGGGACCTTGGAGATCCATGGCCACCCCCCTGCTCAAGGAGACCCTATACCATTTCAAATAAATGGCTGTCTAGCCTCCAGTGATGGAGCACCCACAACCTCTGAAGGCTTAACCTTAACCACTATACCTAATTGACTCTCAAATATATAATATGCCAAAATGTCAAAGTATTGCATGATTTCACCCATTTTTAATATTTTTTTTCATTTTTTCATTTGGACTTTTTTTAATTGGACAAGATTTGGACTGCACAACTGACACTTAGGAATATTGTGTTATGTCACCTGTGGGAACTGACTTTCTGACCCTATCAACCCTATTTAGTCTACATCAGTTACTTTTTACCCCAGTGATACAACTTGGGAAGATTCTTAGCAATTGCTGATGGATCTATAAATTTTATATTATGAGCTCCATGGCTGAGCAATGATATGAAGTATTTGGGGACATCACACTTCCAGTAAATGATTCAAATAACAAGATATTAATCTAAATACAGTAGTGAATTTGGGACACAGAAGCTTAACCACAAATGAAAGATTAAGCATACCTAATATGGAGTCATAAATCATACTGAAAGCAAAGAACACCAGGTGATTTGAATTACACTCCAAATACCTTCTGCTAATAATAAATAAAACTACAACATGTTGCAACTTTTTCCAAGCACTGGATACCTAATCACAATTCTCACATACATGTACTCATTCTGTGTCCTAATTTACTTTTATGCAGAAGACTGGGGTGTGTTTTAGACTTAATTCCATGAATTCCATCAGAAAATATGCTGCTATGAAAAATTATGTGTGTCCACTGGAAATCACTTTCTTGAATATCTGGATGCATTAACGTTCAGTGACAATTTTACACACAATTTATAGATTTCTTGAACGGAGTGTTCAGAGTAGATATATAAGCAGCTGGTTAATTTTAGAACCACAAATGGCTCAGCAATTAATTCAAGCACATTCACAGAAACAAACAACCACAGTTGAAATGTTTAGTGAAGTTCTGTAATACTAGATCATTCAACTTCCTTTTTTCCTGGAGGTTTTTTGAGTATGATTACTACGAGAAACGATCAAGGATAGGACAGAAAAACAGACCACTGATTGAATGGAGAAATATTTTGTTCTTCTTACTTGTAAATCTGGATGGGAAATTTATTTCTGTTGAAGTGATGGATTTTCTGAGAAGTGCATCCTAGTCTGAAGATAGTAGAGGGGTAAGAATATAGCCCCAAATGGATAAATTAAAAACAAGAATGTGGAATATCATAACCCTTTCCATTCATTCATTCTCTGTTACATACATTTTCTCTTTCTTCTCCTTTAACTCCGTTTTTTTCCCCAGCTGGGGAAAATGACTCTTGCTAGAAATGTGAGAAAGCTTTTGAAATTAAGCTAAGGATTGCATGCTGCTCACCTTCTATTAATTACACGATGATAATTTTCTTTTTCAGAGAATAAATTGTATGTTCACCCTTTGTTGGGAAATAATCAGAAAGGAGATTTGGATTCAGAAATTATGAAATATTATAAATCTTGTCACTGTTTCCAGTGACAGTAATTTGATACCCTCTGGTGAAAAAAAGGAGGCATCTATAAAAAGAGTTTTTTTTTCTCCGGTGGGACTGATCTATCAGGGCAACCTGTCTACCCAATTATGGGACAGAGCATACTGCTTCCGTTTTTCAGCCCCAATCCAGGGGCCTTCGCAGGCAGTCACTTTTGCGACAAACTATTTTTGTGTTGAATTTATGTTTTACCGACAAAGAAATAAAGGGAGACTAGTATGGATCTATTTCAAGCTATATAGCTCTCATCAGCTAGCCATACCCTTTATGGGATAAGCAGCCCGGGTTCGAATCCCATAAAGGGTATGGCTAGCTGATGAGAGCTAAATAGCTTGAAATAGATCCATACTAGTCTCCCTTTATTTCTTTGTCGGTAAAACATAAATTTAATATAAAAAGAAAGGCCTTCACACAGTTAGTTACTAACGTAGGTGCATTCATTTTCATGTGAATCTGAAGCCTGATGTAGTTTTATACTTTTCATAACTCCGCATTGGGACTCATACACACTAATGATTTAATGGAGACTCTTCTAAGGCTTTTTTTTTTTTACTGCTCAGGAAGCATTTAACAGTTCTCAACTTTTTTTTTTTTTTTTTAAATACCAGTCACATATTTTGATGAGATTTTAAAAGATCCACTGTAGAGATCATTTTAAAGCTTTGTTACACTGTGGGAGAAAGTGAAGAACCAGCCTGTGTTTGAAAGCAAGAGTGAATGAAATGAATGAAATACAGGCATCTGAATAAATTGAGTAGAAGGGTTTGCGTGTGCAGGGAAGAGGTCCAAAGGCCATCAGCAAGGTATCCCTGTCCTGTTTGAAAGTGGCCATTGTGATCTGCCATCTGATGTTTTGAATGAAGCATGTGCTTTGCTACACAGATTAGTAGTGAAAAGAGTCAGATTGGATAGTGCTATTTCTACAATCATACTTATATCACAGCTGGAAAGTTATGCTGTGAGGAACCAGATGCTGTTAATATATAGTTTTTTTTTTAAAAAACAGCTTAGCTTGCAATATCGTAATTCAATCTTATGTAAGTAAATGCGGTAAATGAGCCATGGTGGCACAGTGGTTAGAATGTAGTACTACAGGTTAACTCACTGCTCATTCCAGGAGTTCGATTCTAAACGGCTCAAGGTTGACTCATCCTTCTGAGGTGGGTAAAATGAGGACCCAGATTGTTGGGGGCAATATGCTGACTCTGTAAAACCGCTTAGAGAGCGCTGTAAAACACTGTAAAGCGGTATATAAGTCTAAGTCCTATTGCTTTTAACTAGCATTGTTTTGTTATAGTTTTTGTTCATAGCATACTTGCTGGCAATGTACGAGCATCAGAAAAGAAGCAAGCCTAAGAACCTATCCTTTCCTTAACTGTGATCTTTGTCCTATTTGTTGTATGTTGGTATGGGTTTTAATACATATTCATAATGCAGTTCTGGAAACTGGCCGTAGAAACCTTAGAGACACTCAGTTATGTATTTGGGTGTTAAGACAAAAATAAAGTTTAGGTTTCAAGAAATAGCTGATCCCGGCTGATCTCAGAATTTAGGTAAGGTCACACCTGGTTAGTACTTGGATTTGGGACCACTTGAGTAACATTGCCCAGACTGGGAGGGTCCCCCTGCCAATTCCCCCTCCAAAGATGGCAATGGTAAACTGTTTTCATAAGGCTGTAAAGAAAAGCGATCACCAAAAGCTAAATTTGATTTGAATATGTCTTTACTTCATAGATGTATTCTATTTTGACAAAGGTTGGTGTAAACCTTCTTCCTCTTCCTTCCACTTCTTCTTCTTCCAGGATATGTATAAAAAATACAGGTTCCAGATTATATGACTTTAATAGACTTTATAGGGAAAGGAATTTGAATAAAATCTCAATTGCTTAAGAAAACTTTGATAGTGTTGAATTTCTCTGTATACCTACCTTACAGTAATTAAGGCTTATCTGTAAGCAAACATTGATTGATTGATTGATTGATTGATTTTAATTTTGTGCTCTCCAACTCCGGCTCAATTCTGGATGGCTGAATATATAATAAACAGAATAAAAGAGATATAATAGAAACAACTATACAAAACAAGAATCACAATAGAAAAGAAAAAGCAATAAAGAATAGCATGTCAAATGTGGCAGCAACATCTAGCAAGAGTTTCCAAGGCCTTGGACAACAGCCAAATCTTTAAGATCTGTAGAATATGATCAGGGTGGGAACCACTTAGATCTCAGAGGGCATCACATTCCAGGAAGCAGGCATTGCAACAGAGAAATAATGGGAACTAATGCTATATACTCCCATTGCCAGGAGCCAAGTCATACATAGACTGCTGCATTCTTGGCCATGGCTGTTGTTCGAATACAGTAGTTCTGCTGGATGGGGAGGACAGCATTTTTTCTAGCCAAGTATGCCTACATCAAGAGGTGTCACAGTTGGTATATCAGCAGCAGCTAGGTAAAGTTTTATTCAAATTCTTGCTATTCAGAGACCTTTGACAGTCACTTTAAATGGGACAGGGAGATCATACTGAAAGGCTGACTGTGCCATTAGACAAAATGGAATAGCCTTTGTTATGTCTTTCCTCTTGGATAGTGTGTAGAGCATGGTGATTTAATTTCTTCCTACATTTTTATTTTCAGGGAAGGGGGGAGTGTCCTTCAATTCTTCAGCATCTGGCACCAAAATGTGTTTGATCATCTACACTGAAATTGAAGTTCATCTTCTATGGCAGAACTATCTGGAAATAGGTATACACCTCTGAACATGTGGACTGAAAGCTCATAAAAGATCAATGAAATACTCTTCAGCATCAACACAGGGACTCTTAGTGTCCTCTATTCTGTATATCTGTTGCTGTATCTATGTGATACAGACCTCTGTCTTCATCTTTATACCATTTGAAATAAATTGCATCTTGAATTTTAAGGCAATTTTAGATTGTTTACCTTGCATAGAACGACCAGCACAACCTCTGATACACAGCAAACCTGCGATCTTTCCAACTTGTAAATTCTGTGTGTCGGCAAACTAGGATGACTGTGTTTATTATCTTTTTCATGTATGGCTCAAAATGACAAAATTACAGATATTTTACATGTGTTCTGTGGTACAAAACAGATACTGTCTGCTCGTATAATTCATCTTGAAAACATCTTGCTTTACAAAATTACAGAAAAGCACAGCAATTTACTCTTTTTTTATTTTTTTTATCTCCGGCTTTGACAAAATCTTCAAAGCTCACAAGATGCCTTCCACATAAGAACTTAGACATGCAATAAACAATTTTCATCTAATTCAACCTTTTTGATTTTGACCTAATTCAGCCACCAAAGGCATCAGCCCTTATGTAAGATTAGATACACACATATAGTCCAAATCAGATTAGCTTCAATCAAGGTAATTGTGTAGAAGAAAATTGTTCATTTCTGGTGTGCAGCTTGGATCTAGCGTTTGATCCAAAGTGAAGGCTAGCGTTTATGATTAGTGTTCTTGCCTGATCCTAGATAATTTATATTTTAATACATAAAACTGTTTTTTTTTTGCATGCTAGTAGCAAACATCCTTGAAAATATAATCTATTAAGAGCAATACTTCTAAGTGATGTGAGGATGTGTTGTTGGCATTTTGCTTTTCTGAAATTATAATATTGAATATATGAATATATAGGCAAAAGTTAAGATTTTCATCATTTCCATATTTAGAGCTTATATAGTGCTTATTTTTTTCTAAACAATGGCAAAAAATTTAGTAAGTTATATAGCACTCTATATAAAATCACTATGGAGACAAAACAAAAGCAAAAGTAATATAGCCAAAAGATAGAAAAGAAGGAACATAGAAAATATTAAGAGTATGTAGAAAAAAGAAAACAAGAGAACTGTTAGCAGAAGCAATAGTGGAATGATTTAATTGAAGATAGGTGTCTCTCACTCATTCTGTTTCTTCATAACAATAGGCATTCAGGCAAAAGTAAAATATATGGTTTCAAAAGAAGGGGGAAAAACATTTGGCATTCAGACAAATCAGCCATCCACAGACACATAGAGACAAACCACATTTATACACCATATAAAAGACACAATAAAAAGCTAGGAAGGAGACAAAACGATCAGAACAGATCCTCTCCAGATGAGCAAGGATTAACACCAGACAAACAATCAAGCAGAAAAGAATAACCTAATTAAGAACTACCAAGGAGAAAATCACACTCCTAGAGCAAGCTATTGTATATATAACAGGGAGCAAACTCCACACTCCTAAGCATTGGTGATGTTATCTAGTTGGGTAATGAAATATCTGCAAGCAAACAACTAAGTTCAGAAAATACCAAAGGACTTCACAGAAAAAAGGGCAGAAAAAAAAATCCCCAGAGACTATGTTATATGAACAATATATTATATCAACTAGCTAAATACCCGTGCTCCGCTACAGAACTATGTGATTGGGCTTGATAAATGAACACTTACAGCTTGAAAATTAATGAGTAGTTACAATCGGCCTCTCCTCTCCCATTCTCAGGCTTGCCCCACAGAAGCCTCCCCTATCCTATCCCCTTCTCTCCCTCAGCCTTGCCCCACAGAAGGCTCTCCTATGCTATTCCATTCTCTGCAGAGTTATTTTCAGGTTGGGAGGGGGAGTACAACATCTAACTAATTAGCATCGGAGCGTGTTAATAATACTTTTTTTTCAGCCTGTCTACTGACTTGGGGATGAGTTGGACGATACTTGTGTGCAGCTTCCCGTACTTGTGTTTTCCTAATCGCATCTGTAAATATTTTTCTGCGTTTTTTGCCTCTTTTCCCTTTAACTGGTGTTACAGTAGAAGGAACAGATTCGTCTGAACTGAGGAGGAAAATAAGGGGAAAAAAATTCTGCCTCTGCCTACCAGCATCCATTGGTATTCATCTGGCTAGAATCTTGCCAGTGTGAGATAGAGTTGAGGGGTGTTTGGAAACTCAAACAGTATTTGCTGTGTGAGCAAGAAGGAGACAGGAAGGAGACTGGCCGTGGCTTTGCTCAACTGTTCTGTAGTAAACCTGCTTGCTGCTGTGAAAGTAAAAGTGAAACTGAAACTCCTCTCCTAGTAAACTCCTTAGCATCAGAGCGTGTTAATAATAATATAGGAAATACTAATGCTCTGATGGTCATTTTGAAAAATCCTTTCTTAGTGAGCACCTAGAAGGCAAGAAGAACATACGTGGCAAATTTCAAGTTTGTAGGCTTTACGGTTCTGGAGATTTAGTGATTACGGTGTGAGTGGTTTTCGCTTTTATATATATAGATTCATTATCAGATTTAAAATAACTTTTGAACTTTCAAAACTATTTTTAACAACAAAGATTTGGGATATGCTTAAGTGGCCAAGACACATATAAAAACACATTGGAGCTTCAATCATCCATCTTGACTTTCTTTTGATCCCACCCTATGAACACCTTGGGTTGCCATCAGCATCCTTATATGAGGATTGGATATTCTTATATGATGGAATGATCCATGGAAGGGGGGGGGAATGAGGTAGCTGTGTGATTTTTGTAGCAAATACAAAAAAGAAGAAAAAGGGTAGGAAAAAGGAGCAAGATGAAAAGAACATCTAAGTCTTGTTTAATAATTCAGCTTTACTAGTTTTAGATCCCTTTAAATTCTTAAGATTTTATGTTCTTTGCATAAACAATTTCACACTTGGTGGCTGGCATTCATGGAAGGTGACTATGTACTTGGACCAGGGGAGGGTTCCTCCCGGTTCGGACCGTCATGGGCACCGCCATCTTTTTTTTTTTCTGATTTTTTTTCGGAATTTTTTGGGGGGGAATTTTTTTGCTTGTTTTTGCTTTTGCACATGCACAGAAGCTGGGTTTTCGGCACTGTGCATGCACGCACGCCCACAAGAAGCACGCGCAGCCACGTGGCGGGGGAGGAAGTGGCGGTGAGGTAAGTTAGAACCCAGCCCTGTCCCATCCGGAAAGCCTGCACTTTCCCAGGGCCCGGAGGGCTGCCCCCCCTGCCCGCCGCTGCCTAGAGCTCCCCTTTCACCTGCCCCCCCAGGGCTAGTGTCTCCCGAAGCCGCGTTGCAGGAGCCGGTCCATGTGCTCTCCGCTTGCTATTTGAAAAAACAGCAAAGAGGAGAAACAGCCACTTTTCTCCATGCTAAGTTTAAGTGCAAAAGCAGCAAGCAGCCATGGAGGCAGCGAGAGGAATATGGGGAGATGCGCCCCAGCCGGTGTCTCGGGGTGGAGCGTCTCCCCATATTCCTCTAGCTGCCTCCATGGCTGCTTGCTGCTTTTGCACTTAAACACAGCACGGAGATAAGTTTCC
>QLTV01000965.1:2517428-2532827 GCA_003457575.1 Thermophis baileyi | reverse complement strand
GCCATCAAGCCACTCCCACCCGGTCACACGGCTGGCAAGCCACTCCCACAAAATTAAGCCGCGCCCACAGAGTGGTAGTAAAAAAATTTGGAACCCACCCCTGACTTGGACCCAGGTCTCCTGAAATAAAAAAATAATACTTTTCTGGAAATAAAGATTGGAGTTGATCTCTCCTGAGGAAGACAAGAAGCTTTTTTTCAATAAGCTGAACAGAAAGGTAAATTTCAGCTATTTTTCTTCTGCCACATTCTGGTAAATAGTGTTTAAAGCTATTAAAACATACATATCTGCATATTAATAAGCATATTTTTATTTATTTTATCTATATTTACAATTAGTCCAAATTAAAATAAACTATTTACTTGTGTTGCCTAGACTATTCACTCAACCATTTGAATTTGTGTTATTTTTACATCTATAGAAACCTACATCAGACTTTAATTGATTTTATTTAATTTTATTTAATGCTGATTCCTACAATATTCTGGTGGTTTATAATAGAAATTTAAAATCAACCAAAGCTTTGCAAATTAAGTTAAAAGCTATTCAGAATCCACAACACAATAAAATGTGATTTTTAATTCCTGGTGAACTAATGATCAATGGGGAAAAAACTCAGTTTTAACCACTTTTTTTTATTTATTACATTTTTATCCCACTTTTATTATTTTATAAGTAACTGAAAGTGCTGAATATATGTGAACATTTTTTTTCTCCACAACAAGAACCCTGTGAGATGGGTTGGGCCAAGAAAAAGTTATTGGCCCAAAGTCATCTGTCTGGCTTTCATGCCAAAGGTGGGACTGGAACTCACAGTCTTCTGGTTTCTAGGATAAAGGTAAAGGTTCCCCTTGCACATATGTGCTAGTCGTTCCCAACTCTAGGGGGCGGTGCTCATCTCCGTTTCAAAGCCGAAGAGCCAGCACTGTCCGAAGACGTCTCCGTGGTCATGTGGCCGGCATGACTAAACAGCAAAGGCGCACAGAACGCTGTTATCTTCCCACCAAAGGTGGTCCCTATTTTTCTACTTGCATTTTTTATGTGCTTTTGAACTGCTAGGTTGGTAGAAGCTGGGACAAGTAACGGGAGCTCACCCCGTTACGCGGCACTAGGGATTCGAACTGCTGAACTGCATACCTTTCAATCAACAAGCTCAGCATCTTAGCCACTGAGCCACCGTGTCCCTCAGAGGTTTCCAGGATATCCTTTCCTAAATGTTTGGAGAGAAAGATCCATATCTGTGCTACATTTTTCATATTCTAGACTTTTTGAAAGAGTCTGTACAGTTAAGTTTCAAAGTCTTTTAGATTGCTTGTTTTTCTCAGGTGTATACTTTTGACTGTATTCCAGTATGTAAGAATTGAAAACATAAGAGATGATAGACCATGTCAAGTGTCCGTAAATCAGCGTGATATGCATTAATTCAAAAATGGAGAAACATACTTAATCTAACCTTATCTTTTTCTGCCTATTACTGCTTGAGTCTAAAGAAGAGGAGGTTATACATTTTGCTCCTTGTTTGTTTCATTTCTATATCACCGTATCAACAAAGGATTCCTACCCCTTGGACAACTTCATTGTACGATGAAGAAACTGATCTCCATTAGATAGCAAAGCAATAAGATCAGAGAACATCAAAAAGAATACATATTCAGCTCTGACAAATATTTGCCCTTATAGTTGAACTTTATTTGTGAGAAAAGGACTAGTTGGAGG
The DNA here is from genome assembly GCA_003457575.1 of Thermophis baileyi. Taxonomy (NCBI): domain Eukaryota; kingdom Metazoa; phylum Chordata; class Lepidosauria; order Squamata; family Dipsadidae; genus Thermophis; species Thermophis baileyi. Next base: position 2,531,111 of record QLTV01000965.1, on the reverse strand, counting down.
AACAAAGTATCAAATAAAATCATCGGAGAAAGGTATGAGTTGGCTGTCCAGTAGATCCACATGCCTGCTTACAATTCAATTCTTTGTGCTGGTAAGGTCAGGCCAATCTCCTTTATTTATGGTTTTTTCCTCCATTGCCTTTCTTTATGCATGTTACCTTTTATTTTTGTTAAAAATGTGCAAGTCTCAAGACAAGATCTTTAAAAACAAAAGAGCTTTGTAGTAGAATGTTTGCCAGCACAGCCAATGAAAAATAGAAACTTCCAGATTTACAAATAATTTTTGAAATGTTTTCTATATTTTAGTATTAAAAATACTGAAAATATAGAGATATGATAGATATACATGCATATCTTGAACAAAGGCCTAATATATTTTTAATTATAGAAAGTAAGTAAAGAGGACCTGACTAATTCTTTACAAAAATCAAACCATTTTTGAGAGGTAAGGTGTGAGGACTGAACATAAATTCCTCTGCCTCATAGGATTTATATTAACTTTACCTTGTGGATTCATTATTTTCTTTAAGGTGGACTTTGATATCTAGTCACAAATAGTTGAAAAGCTGCAGTTGCTATTATCCAATGTTACTGGAGCAAAATTTTATTCATTCCGTGGCAGTAGTCATGGTGAGAATTGCTTTTCTTAGGCAAGGGTAAGGTGATTTGGTGTATCTAGCTGTATAATCCAAACTACCCAATTATTACGTGAATACTAAGTTCAAAATCATTTTAAATTAAACACTGGGTTAATTTAGTGTTTGAGTTCTGAGATGACACATTCCTTTTTCAATGAGGAGGTTATATGTCTGCTAGAGAACCCAGGGATGGTATTTTATATTTACATGTACTCCTTCATTCTTTGCATCTTATTAGTTGTGATCCTTACAACAACTCTATAATAGGCACCCAGACTTGTGCTGTAAAATAGGCAGCAATTTAAATTTTTTAAACCTGAGGTGAAGAGAAGCATCTTGTCAGGAATCTCTTAACAATAGGGAGAATTTCTGACTAACAACTTTCAATTCAGTGGTAAAAGATGCTTAAAAACACACAAGGGTGTTTCTATCTGAAGCTCCTTAAAGCAGCAGTGTCTCTTCCTGTCTGTCTGCTCCCTTTTATTGCTTCTGTACCCATGATTGAATGTAGGACCCACTCATTAACACTAGTAAACATTGATTTGTTTTCTAGAATGGATGTGAAATACTTAAAATCTTCTAAAGTACTAAATTCATCAGATTATTCTAAAACTAAGTTCCCAAATATTTATAGCACATAATGCTTCTATACGGCTTTCATAAGGACTTGCATGAATAGTCACAAAAGAGTAATGTTAAGTGGGATATGAAGCCTGAAAGGTTCAAATCTGAAGGGTCCTAAGCCAAGCACTGTGAAGTGTCAGAAAATTTGATGAATATCTCAGTCGCTGTGTAAAGTCATCTTCATCACAAATTTTCAGTATGTGTCCAGTCTGTTCCTCCAGAATCTTTACAATGGGCAAAGATAGAAAAATGGCTTAAGATTTATTCATTTTGTCAAATTTACCTGTGCTAACCTTCTATAACTAAACGCATAAATAAGACAATAAATTTAGAAACCTCCCAAGAACTGATAAATACAGGCAGATGCACTTAACTGCTGGTGAGCATCAGAACTTAGTCTGCAGGAAGCTGTGCCACTAATGCAGCTCTTGATTAATCTCTAATTACACTTTTGTCATCTTAGCAGGGAGACAAAACTAGTGAAGTTTCTAAATAGACAAGGAGCATCTGGGCACCTAGCAACCAACCTTTCTCTCATATTAGCTGTAGTGGACTCTTGGATGTTACAATGAAGGTGGTTATGGATCACTGCTCTATTATTTATTCTGCAGCATTGCTACTAGATGACTTAGATGTTTAATAGGCCATGGCTGACTAAAAGGTATTAAAAACAGGAGCCTCAGGATGAAATTAAAAAGAAAACATGTGACTCATTTATATCATGGGTAAAGAAGAATGATACATCTGCAAGCTGTCCTTCCAGTTGGACGCACAGGTTTATTAACTGTTTTAGGTCTGAGCACATCAGATTTATTTCAGAATAAAGAAATAAAAGAGAAAAACAGGTGCAATCCTTTGTCCCCAGAGATTACATTCATATTTCTATAATGTATAAAAATATACATGATAAATGATAAAATCTTCATTTATTTATCACATTTATATAGCATTCTTTTTAATGCAATCAAGATGAATTATTATATACCTAAAGATATAGGTTATATAAAATATTCTTCCATCTTGAAAGAAAAATAAATAAATAGTTGGTTCACATTAAACTACCTTGTAGCAGGCTAGTTAAAGTGTAAATGCAGCTATTGCACTTATTAATTAGTCACTGGAATAATAGTGATATTTAAATACGATCGTGAAAAGTTTAAATATGCTGTTTTGTAGGTTCGAAAAGACTTTTTTTTTTCTTTTGCATTGAGGTACCAGTACCACAGATATTAAAAAAAAACATATATTTATTCTTTGAATCTAATAGGCAATCTTCGAAATAAATGTCTATATATCATATATATGCATCAACAAACAGCAAAGGATTGTAAATATGAACTTAGGTTCATACTTATTTTTTGTCAATAAATTAGTGTAGCTTCTTCTCTCTGCCTGTTTATTATGCTCTACCTGCTTAGAGAATCTCTCATAGATTTTACTGAGTAATATATGTTTAGTCTATAATACATCACCTGCCATGATGGTGTTATGTCGTCTTCTCTAATTAGGTGATAAAGGCAGCCACCCTGCTTCAAAGGCCTCTAAAGAAGTGTCTTATTAAAGAACTGGAAGCAGACAAATAAGGTTACATTCCCTTGTGTTGTCTTCTTTGTCACCATCTTCATTTCTGAAAGAGAGAAGCGCAACTCCGAAGATCTCACACCTCTCTGTCCTGGTGTCTGAGATTAACAATAAAAAAAGCCGCTGCTGCCTCCTGTTTTTTTAAGTAATCACATCCCAGTCTCCTCTTATAAGAAAAGTAAAAGTAAAATATGATTCCCTGGGCGTGAATTAAAGACTTTTGAATCCAGAAAGCTAAACGACAAAACCAAAGAATAAGTTTCAAGAGTTAAAAAGCAATCAATCTGTTGTTAATATTATTAATAATGAATACATATGAAACAAGCTTTGTATATAGCTTTACTCCAAGTTGAAGTCTATCTGCAACCAACTGTATTACCTCATCTCCCCCCAGTTGAGTTGTAATCTGCAGGGGGGGGGAATAAGTCTAAATTTCCATAAACAAGTGTTAACAGCAATGATAGTTGAAATGTAGCCACTCTGTACTCAAATGTTTTATAAAGAACTAGCATTTCATCTTAATTAGGTATCAAAACCTTTGTTCTTCAGTGGTGGAGCTACAGTATGTCCCATCCTGAATTAGTTGACAGAATGACAATTTATTTTCTTCTGATACAAAGAAGAACTGTAGCAAAATGCTCTGATGAGTCTGGATTTATATATTCAATTAATCATGTAAGCAATTAAATGATGAAATTTTATTGTAGTTTTATGGCAGTTTTAAATTCTTTGTTTATATATTGATATTTTATTTTTCAACCACTCTTTCATTTACTTCTTTTATCTTTTATACCATCACTGATTTGATTAAGTGGCTTAAAATAAATAAAATACCTTTTTCACATTATTACCCCCTTAATTCTTTTGACAGTCCATGTGGACACAACCCCGTTATACAGTTTTCTGTATCTTTAACCTATATTTCTAAGTAGATTTTATTTTTAAAAAACCCTTGTCTATTTTTACTTGGCATTAATGATTATCAACCATGCTATTGCATACTAATTGATTATGTCATGTAGACTTATAGTTCTGTTTTTGGAATAGTGTAGTATAAAAGTCAGAAAGAAAAGGGTACATTGTTTGCACTAAGACCATTTATCTTAGTAATGTAAGTATTTTAATCATGTCCAATTCCAGTGATCAAATCATGATCACCCTCCTGCACACTGAACAGTAGAAACGATTGAAATAAATAATTTTACTTAATATTAATGATTATAAACAAGGCTATGGCATTATATCCTAATTTGCTCAATTTACACTCATCAAACAATGATAACACATTTATTTAAAGAATAGCTTTTTCTTAGAAAGACTTTTCTAGAATATTTCTTTCTGAAGAAAGATTTCAAATAAATAAATCCATTTTAGTATCAGTACCAATTTTATTTATTTATTTGGAACAAATATATCCATCTTAAGAAAGGACATTTTATTAACCCTCTGGATTTATTAGACATGCATAGTTGAGTATAAGAAGAACTTTTGACATCAATGTTCAGGATCATTAGACAGGTCAGTGCAGGTCTGAATAATAATTCAATCCAAGGCAACCTCAACTAATGATTTCTACAAACCAATTAGTTTATTAATCATTATAAACCTTTAAAGATAAATATCCTACTTTGCCTTCAGAAAAAGACAGAATAAGGAGAAGAAAAAAGTACTGCAATTTTTACTTGCATTTCTTTCTTTCTGAATTTTTAACACTGGAATATAATCTATCTGAATTTATATTACATTCTTTGTATATATGCATATTTGCACAGATTATTGCATTAGTCATGGATTCCAAGACTGTATAGCAATAATGACTTAATACAGCATTTTAGAAAATTTTGGCGCATTCACATATATTATAGTATTAGTTAAATGTAAACACATTTTTTATGTTAGTCGTTATTGGAATCTGCAGCCTCTGTACTAAATAACCCAGTGCCAAAGAATGCCTGAAGTCATCATACCTCTGTGTTTCTTGGATGCCTTGAACAAGAAAATAAGAAGACATCAGTGGAGGTGAGGTTGGAATGAGATCTTCTTTTGTTCTTTTAAGAGAAGTCCAACAAGAATGTGTGTGACAGAATACCTTATGCCACCAGACTTGAAATTTTGGGCTTAGATAATTTAGAACTACGCCGCCTTAGGTCTGACCTAAGTGTAGCACATAAAATTATCTGCTACAATGTCCTACCTGTCAATGACTACTTCAGCTTCAACCGCAACAATACACGAGCATACAATAGATACAAACTTAATGTAAACCGCTCCAAACTTGATTGCAAAAAATTCAACTTCAGCAACAGAGTGGTCAATGCCTGGAATACATTACCTGACTCTGTAGTTTCTTCCCCAAACCCCCAAAATTTTAACCTTAGACTGTCTACCGTTGACCTCACTCCATTCCTAAGAGGTCTGTAAGGGGCGTGCATAAGCGCACCAGCGTGCCTACCGTCCTTGTCCTAATGTCCCCATGTATTTGTAAAATATCATGTACTCATATCCATGCTTGTACTTCTTATATATTCACATTCATGTTTATACTTTGTCTGTAATCATATACATGTTTGACTAAATAAATAAATAAATAAATACATACATACATACATAAATAAATAATAAATAGATAGATATGTATGTCATACTATAAATTCAGGACCCAGATCCCAACTCCCATTTCAGTTTCTATTTCATAGATACCATAAATAGGTACATGTTTACAAAAATGACAGTAAAAACATATCTTCAACTGCATCAGAAATATGGAAAGGTAGGTTAGTTTTTCCTTTCCTATCAAGTTGTATTTATGCAATCTTAGGTGATAATAGAGATAATCTGTCATAAACATTGGATCATTGTTTCAGACATATTTCCTTACTAAACAGTTGGAACAATTGGACCAAAGGTAAAAAACAACAACAACAGCAACAATGGGAACAGGAGTGACTTCTGATTTTGCCTTCTGGTAATCAATGGTGGGAGCAGTCTATCTGGCCTCTGGATGGGTGATTAGGGAGGGACCAGTCAACTGAAGCTCTAGGCAGTAGCACAATAGCACTGAAGCAAGCACAATTTTGCCAAATTTCAATATCACAGGAGTCGTGGGATCTGGATTTTGGATGCATTCTGTATGTTAGCCATTTCAGGTCATTGATTCAAAACTAGTTGACTCTGATGCACTGTTTTGCCTAATTAAAGGTTATAGACATGAGACTTTTATAAGTATATCAATTGATTTTTGCAGATTGCTGGAACAAAACAAAGTTGTTGTTTTTTTGTTCAATCCATAATGCATCAAAACCAAGATCATATCAAAATGTTGCTAAAGATATTGCTAAGAATATTTATTTTTTAAAACCAATCCTAAATATAGTTTACATTTATTTATTAGAAATTTAAAAGAGAGAGGGAGGGGATATTCAAAAATCTTTGGATTAAAAAAAAGTAACATTTTTTGTTCACTGATTTTTTTTCCCTTAATCATGCAAAGTGTGGTTGTCTTGATTTCACTGAAAGTTGTCAGTAGTTTGAGGAATCCTTTCGGGCTGAAGGGCTGAGTCAAAATTTTGTAATTATAGAATATCTAAGTAAATATTAAATACAAGGGAATGGCTGGTTTTCAGCAATGGATGGTTCAAATTTGTTTTTGGGGAATGGGTATGAGAAGCAATATTTAGGTTACTTTCACAACCATCTCTCCATTTGTATACAATAAGTAAGATTTACATACATAGTAGAACTGATGCAACCAATTACAGAATTGTTATAGTGCTGTATCTTGGGCTTTTGGTTTAGCAGCAAAGTTGAATTGTATGATATTCTATACTAGAAAATACAAGCTACAACAGTTCAGATTTTCTTTTCTTTTGTAAACTATTGTGTTTATATTCAAATCTGTCCCCCAAAAGCAGAATGTATATTTAATGAATGAACAAATGACTCAAATATAAACTAGGCCTGTTGAGATTTCCTGAGTTTTTATCATAAACTCTGCCATGAACATGCTCAGATCTCACATTATTTTTCTACTGAGACGTTCATATTGTACCAGCAACTAAGAGTGCAAGCATACACGTAGTTTTTCCCTCAAATCCAACAGAACATTATAGATTACTTAGACTGACACTTACTTAGAGTGACACTTACTTAGATTATTTAGAGTGAAAGGTTATCAACATATAATGCATATGAAAATAAAATGTTGAAATCTTCCCACAAGGATTCAGATGAATATGAAGTCAGTTGACAAAGAGTTAAGCTTTATGTTTGAGCTCTTGAGACCAAAGATATGAAAATCTTCCTTCTATCCTGACAAAAACAAATTCTCTATTCCTAAACCTCTTCCTGAATCTTGTTTCCTCTTCTTGCTGCAAATGTAAAAGATATTGGTTAAGAAAATAAAGATACATTATCAGAGCACTGAAGAACCTAAGTCAAATCAATGGATGTTTGTGACAGATAGCTCTTTGACACCAGAGTCACTAAACCATGCGACACCTTCCCCCTGGGAATGATCTGCAACTATTACAGTTATCTTAAATGCATCTAGGAACATGCAGTTTGAAGAGACATTTATAATTTGTAACCAGATCATAGCTTTCGCAGAGAAGGCCTAGTCTTGAATGGTACAGAAACTCAGACTGCCTTTCCTTATCTCAATCTTGCAGTAGCATTAATCATTTATTACAGGTTCAACCATTAGCTCCAGTGAGTAAAGAGCAATTGTTTCAGTATTGCATCTACTGCTATCACCAGAACTCAGCTCTATTTAAAAACAACAACAACAACAACAACCCTTTATGTTGTTGTTAGACTAAATATCCCTCCAACATGTTTCAATGTGTTTTGATTTTTAAGAACTTTAGGGTATAACAATATAATAACAATATCCCTAAATATGAATATCATGATTTAAAGATAAGAATTCGGAATAGACCCAGATAACTTTTAGGGGTAACATTTACAGTAAATGCTACTATTGCCTGCAAGTCATCATTTCCAAATATCAGATATATTTAGAAATTTGAATTTAGTGAGAAAATATATTCATAAATGCAATTAAGGCTTTTCCACAACATGGCTTTTTAAAAATGCAAATGAATGCAAAAATGGGATTAAATAAATAAATACATGAGAATTGGACATGATCTAAAAAACATTGATCTCTCTATTCATACCTATACATTACCATGAACTGAACCAGAAACCTTTGTCCATGCACTAGGAAGGGACTGATTTGTTCATGATTTTCAGAAATTATTATGTTTAGCGGTGATGAATACTTTTTCCTGCTTCAGGATTCTATGCTTTTCCTTTAAGCCTTCAAGATTATCATTTCATGGATACATGGTATGGTTTTATAAAAACAAAGTGATGCTGAACTTTTCAAAACAAATAATTATTAAGAGTTTCCATCAAAGATGGCAGAGCAATCTGTAATTCTACATGCCTCGGTACTTCAATTAATGAAAATATCTGTGTTCCTCTGGACAGGACTTTTGCTGACACAAATAGCAGCCAAGGACCCAAACCACCATGTCTCCTATTTCTAAAGCACTGACAAATGCCAAAGATGCAGTTTCAATGTCTTAAGGACATACCTCCAAACAAATTATTGATATTTCATCCCACATCTCTCTTGGTGAGTATTGAGTATCAGCTTCCTTGAACACTGGCGCCAAGCTTCTTCTTCTCTGCACCACAAACCAGAATTAATTGCAAATCAATCGAACAAAGTACAACTGATCAGTAAACCAATTAGTAATTTTAGCTGTTCATCCTGTCTTCATTTACTGAGGGATACTGGTGGGAAGGGACAATAGTGTTTAGTTAGCAGCATTTGTTTTTCTGCCCTGATATTGTGTCCTTGCTGAAAATATGTATAAAATACAATTCCTATATATATTGGAATGCCGAGCAACTTCTGTATTATTACTTTTATTTCATGCTGCATTATTTTTGGAAAACATTTTCTTTTAAACCACAATCAAAACAGACCATTCATTCTTCATGTTTTGGACTTCTGTAGCGATTCAAGACGTCAAGCAAAGTTAATGTTCACTTTCATTAGTTTTCTTATTGGTAACATCTAACACATAAAAAGGGGGAAACAACAATAATTTTGTTAGTGTTAAAAAATGTAAAGCTAAAATCTACGCCTGGATAAATGAAACTGTTTTCACACCATTTCCTCATCCATTCTCAGTTAAATTTCTTTCATTCTGTATCCAGATTTAATCTGCATCTCAAAAACATAATAATAATGTTCCTTTCACTTTAATGGGATTTTGGAAAGCCTTAAAGACCTAGCTATTCTCTCAAGCCTTGGATTAGGATTGTTGGGTCCTCTGTCAAATTTGTTTGAGGCTATGTGTGTTATTAATTTAGTATATAATACTAAAATTCTTGTGTCTGTTTGGGTGACACTGGAATCAAGGAAGCTCAAATTGGCTAACTTACATAATGCCTGGATCCATGATTCCTATGGGAATGAAATTTGGGGAAGTTGTGCCACTTCAGTCTCACACCTATACTTCCCAGAAATCCTTTGGTTGCATGGCACAAGAGAAGATTGGAGGGGCATATCGCTACCCTCTTTCCTGTCTCCCTCTAACCCCTGTGCCCAATTGTCTGGCAGCAAAGTCTAATGGGGGACTGGCTATTGGTGGTGTCTGGTGAAGAAAGGTTGAGGAAGTCACTTGGATGTGTGATGGTGAGGTAGGGCTGGCGGATGGATGCCAGCAGTCAACTGGTAAACCCTTATAATGGAATGTATGGATGGTGTTGGGGGATGAGGGAAGGAAATGCGGCCTACAGAACAATCAGGCAAGTGAGGGAAGAGCCCACAGTCACTTAATGTTCAAAGAAACTTAGGAAGGACGGGCTCTAATTAATCAGTTAAAAATGGCAGTGGGAAGATTGACCTTTCAAACTTATTGTCATGCCCCCCTTGAGTAAACCAGCCAGAAACACAACTAGATGAGCGAAATCTACTTTATTGTAAGGTTGCATTAAGAGAATCCTGCAAGAATTTAGAGAAAATTTAACACCACCTTCAAATTAGAATATAAGGGATGGAATATATATTTTTAAGTTTTTGATATAAAATCTTAATATCTATTGAACCTTTCTTTGGCATTCCTTCATTCAATACTCAAATCTCTTGTTTTTGTCAGAGCGTTTTCATAATTTGCATTCTTACTATTACAGCATTCTTGTGAACACGCTAATTTAAACATACACATACAGTATCAATGAAACTATAGACAGTCTCTGAACTATCAGTGTACTTTGCCTTTCATCAGTCAGAAACCTGAGACCCTCAAAATGGAGGTAATAACTGAGAAAGAATATCGCTGTACTAACGAGTTAGTGGAGAAAAGATCCTTTAGCACAAAGCAATCTTCTACTCATGGGCATAAAAACTAGATTACTGGAACCTGTGACAGACTGCAAAAGTGGTTACCAGTGATTGAAATTAATGGTTTCTTTCAATTTCCTAATTGAGACCAATGGGAATTCTGGAATTTGCTAAAAGGTAGCTCATGTTGCCGTCTTCTTTTGCTTCTACATGCTGACTTTCACCATCTATGCACAGTTTAGTCTAACACGAATGTAAGATCATATTAAAGTCCATTCTCATAAGGGTACTACCTCAAACAGAAAACATTGTTTTGACAATAAGAAGGTAGTAGAGCTTATATAGCCCAGAGTTGTTCTATGAGGGAGATGAGTGGTTTTTAAATGTGATATATATGTTTCGGTCTATGACAAAAGCACCTCTTGGGGATTTTGTTTTTCTTTTATGTGTAATTGAACCAGCTCGTTCTCTAATACAACTCGTTTGAGAAATTTGTTTTTCCCCCTTAGATTTATAACCAGGTGCACAAGGTGCTAGATATAGAATTTTTCTGATAGCAGTAGGACTATGAAGGAAGTTCAATTTAGAGCAAAGGAGTGTCTCAAATTCAGCTTCCATGAATGTGGGTCTCCAGCACTTTAACCATTGCACACATTGGATCTGACTACTTGGATAATGTACAGGATATGAAATTATGCCTATAACAGTAATCTTTATTTTTTTTATGGCAGATATCTCTATCCCTTTCTTCTGTCTGTCTGTCTGTCTGTCTGTCTGTCTGTCTGTCTTATCTTGCCTAACAATAAGGGCCATGGTAGGAATGCGATAAGAACAAACAAGATGGCAACTTCTAGCCTGTCTTGGATGTTCATAAAAAATTAACTAGGACAAGATCTTATTAGAATTTAAAGAGACAATCCCCTCCCCAAATCACAATTTTAAACTAGGCTGCAAAATTTGTAAACAAATTCTAGAAGAAAACAATGAGAAACCACTTTGCACTGTTGCCAAGAAAATGTCATGAATGTATTCATGATGTCATTAGGAACTGACCTTGATAGAAAATGATAAAACAATGATAATGATAGTATCAATATGTTAATATTTTGTTATCCCTTTAAGATGTCTTATAAATAGCTTGGTGTTTGATATGCTGTTCATTATTCCATACTGAGCCATAGTTTCTAGAATATATATATAATACCTCTATGAAAAATCCTCTCCATCTACAATTCTTTAAACTCCATGCTTCTGGGTTCACTCCATGTGATAAGTATGCAAATATCTTCTAAATTTACTAAGATAACTAACATCCATAGAAGGTAGTCTGATCTTGGGGAGAATAAGGTGAATTCTAAAAAAAAAACCTGAAGTGAAAGTAAAACTGTTTCATTAAGACCTACCAGAGTATTACTATATCCTGTATGTTGTGTGTGTTAATCCAAGTGTACAACTGTAAGTTCCATGCCTATAAAAGACAATTATTGTACTGAAAGATATCAAGATATCAATGTAGTCTGATTGGAAGAAATATCTTCTCTCATTGTCAGTGAACCCACAAGTCTTGAAGAACATGGCATAATAATTATGCCATGGAACCACAGGTAGCACACACACATATATACCAAACATACTTGAAGATTCAAATACTCAAGCACTATTAAAAATATCAACTGCAGTTATAAAAGAAAAGGAAGACATGAGGCCCACCATATAGTAGGAGGGTTGAAAGAACTCCTCTTTCCTTATTCTTTTCTTCTGTTATTATTTCCTATAGTGAGACATAATTTCCAATTCTATTCCACTGTTTTATGGAAGGCATTTGTAGCCTTATGATCAGCAGTGGGTTGCTCCCGGTTCAGCCCAGTCCCACCCACCTGGGATGCTTCTGCGCATGCGCATGTGTGCGCACGAGCGAACTGGTAGCGACGGGATTTACAACCAACTACTTCTTATGATGGTACCTCTTTCTCAACCAAATAAGTAGAGTCCATATTAATCTATCTTTCTACTCAAATCCTATTTGGGCAAGGAATCTTGTCACCGGTTATTGATAACAAAGTCGCAACTTCATTCTCATTGTCCACTCATCTTCACTTTGTAGGATACCACCAATAGATAGATTCTTGTTTCCTTCTCAGTCTCTCTATGTAAAGCCAAATACATACTTTTCACTTAGAGGGAAAATTTAATAAGGAATCCCTATTAAATTATCCCCTCCTTCTTAACTTCTTCACTTGCGTGGTGAGCTTGCTACCTGGCACCTGTCTACCTTAACAGAATAACAGAGTTGGAAGGGATCTTGGAAGGGACCTTGGAGATCTTCTAGTCCAACCTCTGGTCAAGCAGAAACCCTATACCATTTTAGACAAATGGCTGTCCAATCTCTTTTTAAACACCTCCAGCACCCACAACTTCTTTACATTACATTGATGGTTTTAACTGTCAGGACATTTCTCCTTAGTTCTAGATTGGTTCTATCCTTGATTAGACATACCCAATTCCAGCAACCGTTCTTCATATGTTTTAGCCTCCAATCCCATAATTTTCTTTGTTGCTCTTCTCTGCACTGATAAACTGGATTAAGCAATATTCCAAGTGAGGTCTTACCAAGGCATTATAAAGTGGTACTAACACTTCATGTGATCTTGATTCTGTTCCTCTGTTAATGCAGCCTAGGACTGTGTTGGCTTTTTTGTCAGCTGCAACACACTGCTGGCTCATATTTAAGTGATTGTCCACTAGGACTCCAAGATCCCTTAGGACTCCAAGAGCTTTGTATTTCTCTTGCATTCCTTGCTAAGGGAAAGCCCCTTATAATAAGCAATGCTTCAAGAGATAACCTATTCACCCCTCACAGCTCATCACATAATCATTGAGAACACACATATTTTACATGGCTACTGTTTTTTCCCTTCTGTTGAGCAGAAGGGAACCTCCTGGCAACCTCCTGTTAGTTTTTCCTCTTGCTCACTCAGTTTTCATTGTTGTTGTTAGTTGCAAAGTCGTGTCCGACCCATCGCGACCCCATGGACAACGTTCCTCCAGGCCTGTTCTCTACCATCCTCTGGAGTCCATTTAAGCTCATACCTACTGCTTCAGTGACTCCATCCAGCCACCTCATTCTTTGTCATCCCCTTCTTCTTTTGCCCTCAATCTTTCCCAGCATTAGGCTCTTCTCCAGTGAGTCCTTCCTTCTCATTAGGTGGCCAAAGTATTTGAGTTTCATCTTCAGGATCTGGCCTTCTAAACAGCAGTCAGGGTTGATCTCCTCTAGAACTTACCGGTTTGATCACCTTGCAGTCCAAGGGACTCGCAGGAGTCTTCTCCAGCACCATAGTTCAAAGGCCTCAATTCTTTGGCGCTCAGCCTTTCTTATGGTCCAACTTTCACAGCCATACATTGCAACTGGGAAAACCATAGCCTTGACTATACGCACTATTGTTGGCAGGGTGGTGTCTCTGATTTTTAGAAAGAAGTC
>QLTV01000965.1:2467812-2484913 GCA_003457575.1 Thermophis baileyi | reverse complement strand
TGTCTTTCTCTCTCCATATATCTATCTATCTATCTATCTATCTATCTATCTATCTATCTATCTATCTATCTATCTATCTATCATCAAGAAAAAGTTAAGAAAAAAATTAGACATGTAGTTGAACATTACATAAAAGTGGGGAACATGCTTGTTAAGTTGCAGATTGTTTCAAATTGTAAAATACTTCGTAGCCTCTGTTGGATCTTCAAAAATATAACCATTTTTGCTGCCTTTTTCTTCTCTTATCATGTTTCCTATTGTGGAATATCCTACATATGACATATGGCATTTGTGAATAGACTGATTGCTCCAGAGACATACTATATATTACACGTGTAACTGGAATGCAACAGTAAATTCGCAGCTGCAAGCATAAAAATACACACCTTGACACCATATAACTTAATGGCATAAGTAAGGTTGCTGCCAAAGGTTATAATGGCTATAATGGTTTCAAATATGCCTTTTGAGAACAATTGGTTGAATTTTCTATTTATGGTATAAAGAAGGGAGTTCTTATTGCTGTGGCCCATTAGCATTATGCTGCTGGATGACATATCCATCGTACTTGTCAAATTATTCCTGGCCTACTTTTGTCCTGTATTTTCCTCCCTTAGTCCTTTTCTGATTGGTCAGGGTGGAGGTTGCTATGGAAGTAGACTTTTAAAAAAGAAGTCTCTTTATAAGTATGGTACCAGAACTGGGAATAATCGTTATTTAATTGCAGGACTATATTAATATATATGTTCTTTTGAAAGACTGATACAGCCAGATATAGAGAAGAAATCATAATTTCCCCTGCAAGGATATAGGAGGTTTTTTCCTACTTACTTATTCTAGGAATTAAAGTACAGTAGGTAAAATGTTCATAAAACTTTATTCCTTTTTTAAAGTTCAGAAAAATATGACTAAATTTATTAAGTTTATATCCCACTCTCTATTAGGTATAATGTTCAATTATTAAGATCACTTTTAATTGTTAGAGCAATATCACAATTCCATTAATGCACAATTAAAACACATTAAGGCATGTAATTACATATATATATATATATGTGGGTGTGTGTGTGTGTGTGTGTGTGTGTGTGTGTGTGTGTGTGTGTGTGTGTGTGTGAATATAAAAGATAGTATAATGAATGTATTTGCATCAGGGATTTGATGCTTCAAAACTGATTCAGAAGAAGTTTTATTTTAAATTATTAGTAAAGAATAACAGGGTGATACATTAGTGACCATACAGTAAGAAACTATTTCTATTGCAGGGATTAAAATAAATGAAACTAGAGGAAAAAAGAAAAGGATAAGGAAGAAAATTTCAAAAATGAGGTTATGTATCAATATAACGTTTAAAAGAAATAGTGGCTTTAAAAAGGTGAATTCCAGGAGTTCTGCTTCAATAGTCTGATTTATTAAAGCAGCTAACATTTTCCCAGGCTCGTGCAGAAGCTTAAAGGAGAAAAAGAGATTTAAGAGAGAGACAGAGAGAGACTTTAATGATTATCAGAGAGTTGCTATGAGGTCCAAAGCACATCTTCCAAATCACTTCTAAAAACATGCACAGGCTTATTCATAAACATATCCAACCTGCAGAAATGAATAAATAAAACACTTTCAAAAGACAAAAAGTATAACATGCCCAGGCAAACAGGCACATTTTGATGTGGTGCCACAATGACTGCGAGATTTAAGCCAGAGCACAAAGAGAAAGTGAGCCGAGGTGCTGAAAAAGGCTACCCACTCCAGTTTACATTTGTATCCTATATAACCACATCTCAGTATCTAACAACAATCATACTGTGTTAATCAGTGTAATTCACTATCAAGGGCTCTGATAAGTCTAAGCTCCAGCAAAGGAAAACGAGAGAGGAGAGAGTTCAGCCCTGCTATGTTCCTGGTGGTTTTTTCTTTTGAACTTTTACTCTTTGACTTTCCTTCAGAGCTGTCTTAAATAGCCCTCACATTTTTAATACTGTATAGAGAGGGAGAAGCAGCTTCAATTCCTGAATACACCTTTAGATGCTTTAGTTTACAATCCTGTACTGGATTCAATAAACTAAATAGCTCCTTCCAAGATCAGTATTCTTGCAATTCTCTCCAAGAACAACTACTTTCTAGTCCTCCCCTCGCCTCTTTTCCAGTCTCCTTGAAGTCAGAATATCCAACATTAGTAAGAAATAGTTTGGGATGCTGGTCTTGGTGACAGGAAGGAAAAATGCAATATCAGGTTTATTTCAAGAAAAGAGGTCTTTGTTTAATCTTGGACGAAAAGCTGTTGTACTCTGGATCTCAGCAGGTAGCAGCACTTAGACAACTTTAGCTGATGTCAGATGGTAGTTGATTGATTACTTGTCATCACGTCCCTGTTGTTTCTTAATGATCACATAGATAGACTTTCTCCATGATGATCTGTCCTAACTTGGTCTTTCAGGTCTTCCAACACTGCGCTCATCACCATTGTAACTAAGTCCATCACCTTGATGCTGGTTTACCTCCTCTTTTTTTCCCTTTCATCTTTCCCAGGAGTCGTTTACCATTTCTTTTAACCATGCAGTATGAATTGATGCTTTTGCTCCTGTTACTAAGGTGATCATCTGCCTCCAGCATCTTCTATATCATTGCAGGCCAATATAGGTGCCTGCTTGCTTTAGCTGCTTAGCTGGGGTGACCTTCATGCATTGAGTGATCCTGCTGGGATTATATACTCTTGGCATACATTCTTAGTGTTTTTTCTTTATCACTTTTAGGAATACCACCACCATAGTGAGCAGCAGCAGGATTTGGGAAAGGAGGATCATATGGTGACCATTCCAGAATTCCATTGAAAATTCTAATGGGTCTACTAGAGATAAGAGATGGGTAATTTGGAAGTTCTTAATGTGAAAATTATTCTGCAAGGCTGACCAGATTATGACCTTTTCTGCTGGTCAAGATAGCCCCTTTCTACCACTCCTCTTGAAGAGTGTAAATTTCCAAAAGAGAGATCACTACTTTCTCTTGTCTAATCTTTTTGCGTCTTCTTCTCTAACAAGATAATTGCCATGACCTTCTTCTGCACTAATGATGTAATTGATCACAGTCTTTGAGAACAAAGTAGTTAGCTCTTGCCTGCTATGTAAGTACCTTCCCATAAGATAAAATTCTTGCGTGCCACCTAGGGTGAAAGAAATCTCCCTTGTTCCTATAGCTTTGCTGATATGAACACCCAAATGTCAATCTAGATCCCTCACCCTGGCATTGTTTCCTGGTGTTGGATGGTAGGGAGGAATTTCACAACTATAAACATGGGTACCAAAAGACCTATAAGTGCAGACATGACATGACAAACTGTCTCTCCTGCCACTGTTTGCCATGGCGTATCAGGACTAGAGTTCCCCTTCTGTTTGTATATTGATTGTATTTATATCACTGTACTTAATAAAGTCATGTATTTGGCTATAATCTTGACATCCATCCTTCATTTCTTCTTCAGGATATTACATGTGATGGTATCTGCCCTTGGGGAAAACCATGAGACTTGTGATGGTGTTCATCATTATCAATGGAGACTCAAGTGACTTTTGTTGCCTGCAATTTTCACTAATTTCAGTTATTAGCAATATCACTTAGTCTTATAAGTGCTTTACAGCCCTCTCTAAGTGGTTTACAGAGTCAACATATTGTCCCCAACAATCTGGGTCCTCATTTTACTGACCTCGGAAGGATGGAAGGCTGAGTCAACCTTGAGCCTGGTGAGATTCGAACTGCCAAATTGCAGGCAGCCAGCAGGCAGCAGAAGTAGCCTGCAGTACTGCATTCTAACCACTGCACCACCACGGCTCCTATTATTCAAACTTTGCCCTTTTCTGATCAGGATCAGAAAATACTGATTAAATATTGTTTTAATTCCACTGGTAACCTCATCTTTAGATTATTTCAAGGTGTTTTATATGAATAATTCTTGGGCTTGGTGAAAAGCTAGTGCTGCTGCACAATGCGGTACACTACTCAAGGTGATAGATAGGTGAGACACCTGGTACTGTATGCAGTACACTTACATTAAAGTAATTGTATTGATTACCAACCAACCTCTGAAGCCAGTCCAGGGTTCTGCTTCTGATGTAAGGTCTAAACAACCTCATAGATTGGTGAAATCATCAGAGGGGGCAATGCTCTATGTATCTTGTCTGACAAAGTTCTAACTAAAGATAGACTTTCTCTGTGGTGGCACTTAGAATGTTCTGGAATTTTCTCCTCCATGAAACTGTCGATGTCCCTGTTACTAAATCTTTCAGGTATCTGATGAAGACTTCTTCATGGAGGCCTTCCTTCTATGAGTGTTATAGATGAAGACTTACATTGAGTTTTCCTTTTTTCTTCTTCTCCTTCCATCATTTTCAATGAATTTCTTTGCATGGTGAGTTAATTTATTGTATTTTATTATTTTATTTTGCACAATTGTAAGCCATGCATTCCATCCCTGCATGGAAAATAGGATAAAATTATATTTATTTAAAAATAGATATGTTTCTTTGATTGACTTAAACACCATGCTCCCTGTCCCATGATTTGAGTTATCTGTCTCTACTTTCTTTCTGGAAGCAACCTTTGTGAATAAATCTAGTAGGTTAATTTCAAATATACCATTATGACTTTCTGTTTTGTTCCCAAAATAAGCTTTTTCCCTTTGGGAGTAGGGGGGTAGGTTTGAAGGAAGAGGGGCAATGGCATCACACATGAAATGATATCACACAAATGACAAAATTATATAATGTGCTTCAAGCAATATAATATATCTTCTGCTTAACAGAATGCCTATGTTTATCAATCAGGAGTATATAGTATGCTGTAGAACAACAGAAGCACAGAGACAGAAGCTTAGACTGAATTGTGTGCTACAAAATTCTAATTGGATGAAAGAAAGGAATTCTAAGCATTCTCTATGTAGCATTTCAAATAAGAATAAATGAATATTTGATTTTTTTTTTAATGATTTAGAACATGTGCCTAACTGGTATAGTTTACATATATAACTTAGAGGAGATGCATAGTTTAATCATTGCTGTTTATTAGCAAGTGCTTAATTCAAGAATGCATAGAAACATACCTTCATTACCTAACTTTCATGTTTTGTTCTCCTAAAAATAAAACGAACAGAACAACTTTATAGAAAATTGAATTATATATGTATGTGTATATGTGTGTGGGTATTTCTTGCAATGTAAAATAACGGTTATGCATCTTAATGAAACCACTTTATGGTATTGACTTGACTCTGCAAACATTTAAAAATCTAAAAAAAAACAACCCTCCCAAAAGCATGTTTTTTCTTTTTCTTTTTTAAAAGAGTTGTTTGCATTAAATGGCATACTGTGCAGTTTGCTTTCATCAATCACTACACCAAGAATGATAAGTCAAACATATTTTGCTGATGAGCTATTCAGGGTGGTAGATAAAGTGTCTCCCCCTCCCTGCGCCATTTAACACAATTTATTTTCATCAGAGTTGAAAGATTGTTTAGGTGGACGAGGGAAGAGAAAAGCTCACTGTAGCTAATCCTGAGTTATTGCACCAATCTCTCAGCCTTTTCCTGAACATTGTATCAGACTTCCCCAAGCTTTGAATCAACTTCAGGTTTTGTTTATGTCTTTCAGACAGAATCCCCATCTTTCTTGCGATATTCAGCACATGGATTTTGTCAGCTTAAGCTGCTGACATGACCCCCATTGCTTGGGAATCCATCACTAAAGAAAAGGAAGTGGTGTCAGCTGGTAGTGTTCTCACCTGAAGAGAGAACTCATTCTCAACAAGTGTAGTTTTATTGCTCTACAGTGTGTGTGTGTGTGTGGGGGGGAAATATTGGTGGACGAATTCTTTTAAATGTGGCTAGTAACTTCAGGTTCATTGCATAACATACTATAGGTGAGCATCTTCTACAAGTCTCATCCTCTAACTTTCCTGCATAATAGTTCAATGCTCGGATATTTTTGGGGAACAAATTAAATCTGTTTGTGAAAAGGCCAATGATAGTACCAAAGCTATTCTTGGACACAAGAATATACCCAATGCCATAAGGTTTTTAAAGCTAAATCTGATCCTCAAATGTTAGATGACACCCAAGTATGCACATAAAATAATCTAAGGTCCTTTGACACAATATAGTTCTTAAGATTCTTCAGAATCCTAGTCTGTGTCTCATGCTACATTTGAAATGCAGTAGAACTTGGTTTCCAGATCCTTCACCCTCTTGGTACTTTCTGAAGTTGCTGCAATTTGTCATTGTCTTTTTTAACTGTGGTACCCAGTGAATACCCAGTTAATAGAAAAAGTCTTTGGATTCACCTTCTTTGGCTAAGTCAGTTTATCACAAAGGTAGCAAAGATGTATGGATATTTTGAAAGTATGAATGAAAAATAATCCAATATCCACAATAGAAGAAAGGATTGAAAAAATGATAGGGCTAGCAAAGATGGTAAAATTGACTATTTTAATTAGAGAAAAGAATATATCCAGTTTTGTTTCTATGTGGAAACCACTTCTAGACATTGAAATATTGACTTTGGGTTTTGCTTATTAAATTAGCTTATTAAATTAGCTTATTAAGTCCCTAGGGAGTTGGATGGCATAGAAATGCAAATAAACAAATAAACAAATAAACAAACAAACAAACAAACAAATAAATAAATAAACGCCATTCAAAATCTAACTTTGCCAAAACAAAAACCCACCACCCTTTGGCCAGAGACTGATAAAGGTCCCTAGGGAGTTGGATGGCATAGAAATGCAAATAAACAAATAAACAAATAAACAAACAAACAAACAAACAAATAAATAAATAAATAAATAAATAAATAAATAAATAAATAAATAAATAAATAAATAAATAAATAAATAAATAAATAAATAGCAGCGTTCCCCAACCTTTCTGGGTTGGTGGCCCAATGCGCGGGGAGGGGAGAGAGAAGGTGGGGCCCCAAGTGCCAACCCCCACTGCGAGTGCCAGTGGGGTTGCGAGTGCCAGTACACACCACTCGTGCGAGTGGAGCTGCACACACGCATACGCTCAACTGCCACTAGCGTGGCCTTGGGCCCAGGGGTTGACACCCCTGTGTTATAGAAATGGTTAGTACTTATTAAGTTGATAGAGTAAAAGGTTGAGCCTGTAATTCTATTTCATATTCTACTGGGCTGAAAAAAGTTGGAAGTCAATGCTTTTTTTCTTTCCCCTTATTCCTCACTTTTCTTTTCCCTCTCTTTTCTTTTCCTATTTTCCTAATTATCTTTATTTTCAATTGTAGTTTATATATAATAATTTCAATAAAAAGTTTTAAAATAGTATTTCAATCAGCCACAGCAAACAAACAATTTTCAAATTATTCTGCACCAATTATTATCACCATGAAAATCAAGACATTACCCATTACATTACAAGTAGTCTTAGAATCCACAACTGTAATTGTGCTGGCAATTACAGTTGAAAGTCATGATTGTCATAAAGTGAGTCACCACATGACTGGATCTGTTTTTAATGACCTTTTTTTTGCAGGAGTTGTTAAATAAATGCAGCAGTCATAAAGTAAACGCCATGACTGCATACAATACGAGGCCACAGTGCTTTGCATTAAAATAAAGTTACATGAACTATATTAGATAGCGTAAAATAATTATTGAAATTAATGGTGAATAAAAGTATTATATTGAAGGCTATATACTGTAGTTCTACTTCTATCTTCAGAATCAGAAATCAGTATGTTTCCTGCCTTAAATTATTTCTAAAAATAATAAAGGCCAGAAACATGAATAACATAATAATAAAATAAAATAAAATCCCCAAGAATATCTTATTGCCACCATCATTGCTCATATATTGAAAACAAAACAATTGGGCAGTAGAGAGTACTTTAGGGCTGCAGAGTAAGAAACCCTGTTTCCTAGCTTCAAAATTCAACTCAGGATATTTTCAACATGTGTAATAGTTCAGTTCTCTGAAGCTCACTTTCAAATCGGAGGCAAGGGAATTGCCCACTGCTCTTTGTACTTTTATCTTCTGGCTCTCCAGCTTCCTTGTTATAGCATCACCACACTAGTACTTTTTAGATCTTAAAATTACAAATTAGGATTCTAGGGCTTTCTCTCATCCGGTAACCATGGCAACTGTGGTATAGCTTGTTCATTAAAAAGAAATTCTGTTTAATTGATCTCCTAATGTATTGCTTAATAATAACTGTTAAGCAGTCTTTTGTTTCCAGGTCATATTTAAGGTTCACTTATTTGCATAAAAGCATTTCATTAGCTGAAAGCAATCATTATTAGTAATTTTCTTTCCCCTTTTTTTTAGTTTTAAAGTAACTAAACCCTCATTGAGGTTTCCTGAATAGCAAATATTTATATCTTGTTGAATGGGTTTTCTCTATGAGCCTGGGTGCTTTGTTTCTCCAAACAGCAAGAAAATTACAGAGCTTCAAAATGTTAATGAGAGAAGACAAAAAGAAGGTGTCTTTTTCTCCAATTCAAATGTAAATGCACAGCAATGATAACCATAGGCCAAAGGCAATATTTGATGACAAAGTTGCAATGGATAAATACCCTCTAAAATTCATAGTAACGTGGTGCCCAACTTGCTTTCATTTGGATGATTTCCTACTGAGCATGTAATGAAATTTCAGTATTGAGGCTGTCAGAAATGAAAACATATTTCTTCATTTTAAATAGTTTCACAAATATGTATTCTTTTAATAAGGAGATTTATCAGAATATAGATTAACTTGTAATCAAATAGATTTAATGCCCATGAGGGAAGCTTTCTTAACAGTTTGAAAGAGAAACTAGAATGTTCCATTTTATCTTGTGTTTTCAAATTCTAGGTTAAGATCAGAGGTGGGTTCCTCCCGGTTCAGACCGGTTTGCCAGAACTGGTAGCAACCCGCTGGTGATGTCATGGAGCTGGTTCTGTCGGTGCCGGTCTGTGGACGCCGCCATCTTTTTTTGGGAATTTTTTTGGGGGGGAAATTTTGGGGGGGGGGATTTTTTTTGAAATTTTTTCTTCTGCGCATGCACAGAAGCCGAGTTGCTTGCACTGCACATGCGCCGCCATCTTGTTTTTGGCTTTTGGGGGGCTTTTTTTGGAATTTTCAGCACTGCACATGTGCGTGCGCATCCACGAGGCGCGTCCATGTGGCATGGGAGGAAGCGAAACGGCAGCGAGGTAAGTTAGAACCCATCCCTGGTTAAGATCTAACAGAATAACAGCACTGGAAGGACCTTTAGGTCTTCTAGTCCAATTCCCTGCTCAAGCAGGAAACCCTATACTATTTCAGACAGGTGGATGTCCAGACTCCTCTTATAAAAGCCTCCAGTGATGAAGCACTCACAACTTCTGAAGGTAAGCTGTTCCATTGTTTGATTGTTCTTACCGTTCTTCCATAGTAGCTTTGATAAAGGGAACTTCTTTTGATAAACAGTGGTTTGTGGGGTTTTTTTTCTTCTATTTAATGTTTATCCATAAGTCAATGAATAGGCTTATGCTTAAATCAACTATATGAAACTTTTTTCTAAGCAAGAACCAGTCATTATTCTCATTCTCCTGTCTCTGAATAGACCCAACACTTTTTTTGTGTGTACTTTCTTATCAAATTCCACTCCATCCATTCATGTTACCTCAGAAAATATTTTTCTCCCATGGATTTTATTCTAATATTGTATATTTTCTCCCAAAGTCCATTTCTTCTTCTCCTATTATGACTGTGAACTGAATATCAAAGCAAGTATCACCCGTATATGGAATCCTATTTTCATAGGATTCCATATACTATGGAACATAAAGGACACCAACTTGCATTTTCTGATATACCATGTTAGTCCTGTCATTCATAACAGAATGGCATTCAAAAAATTCATAAAATATCAATGTCATTCATAAAATAACTCCGACTATCGGGATGCAGAAGTAGAGCCTTCTTTGCCACAGTGTTGGAACATCCTAACCTCCTGCCCTTCTGCAAGAGCCTGAAGTCCTGGCTCTGCCGGTTGACCTGGGGAGCAAATACGGGAGTTCCATGGCGGAGGTGGCTGTTGGATTGAGGGCAAACTCCACTTCCTCTCATTTCTCTCTGCTCTCCATCCATCCATCTTTTTCTTACCATATTGATGTATTCTTGTTGTGGTCTTTTTCATTGTTCATTTTATTTCCCTTTTCTTTCACTTCTGTTTTGTTTATCCTCTTTTCATTTCTTCCTCTTTATCCACCTAGCTATAAGCCACCTAGGGTAACCCCACTCCACAGAGATAGGCGGCAAATAAATTTAAGCCGTGGTGGCGCAGTGGTTAGAAAGCAGTACTGCAGGCTACGTCTGCTGACTGCCGGCTGCCAGCAATTTGGCAATTCGAATCTCACCAGGCTCAAGGTTGACTCAGCCTTCCATCCTTCCTAGGTCAGTAAAATGAGGACCCAGATTGTTGGGGGCAATAAACCGATTAGAGATGGCTGTAAAACACTGTGAAGCGGTATGTAAGTCTATGTGCTATTGCTATTAACAAGTAAATAAATAAAAATAATTAAATCTAAATCTTCACTCACATGCATGTATTATGTTAAGGTATATGTACTGATGCATATATGTGGAGAGTTAAAAATAAAAAAAATAAAAAATAAATTTTTTTGCATGTATTTATCAATTGCATTCCACAAGTTTAATCTTCCTTAATTTCAATGTCCCCTTTCTTTCAATTTCACACACACACACACACACACACACACACACACACACACACACACACACACACACACACATATATATATATATATATATATATATATATAAAAACTTTGTCCATTGGTTCTTTCACTTCATTTAATAATTCATGCAATTTACCATTTACTCCTTTTAAATATGCCACAGTTGACATCAGAGAAGCTCATTGACTTCCACCAACTATCATGGTTTTGGTCAATCAAG
This sequence comes from Thermophis baileyi, assembly GCA_003457575.1. Lineage (NCBI taxonomy): Eukaryota > Metazoa > Chordata > Lepidosauria > Squamata > Dipsadidae > Thermophis > Thermophis baileyi. Next base: position 2,473,982 of record QLTV01000965.1, on the reverse strand, counting down.
ATGTTTACAGAATGCTTTGTTAGTAGGACAGAAGGACAGAAGAAGCTTACCTCCCTGACTTCTGGCTCATATGCAATATTTCTTGCTAACAGTAATACCAGTCACTTTTTATATCTTTTTTGCCAGTGTACAAGAACAACCAAAACCCAGTGTGCACAAACACACTCTCAGCAATGTGTGCAAACTAGCATCTCTAAATTACCTGGTCTTGAAAACAACATTTTCTTTGCTTGGTTTTTATATTTTTCCTTCCCTCTGGAAGTTCAAGGGATTGAACATTGCATTCATTGCATCATTCCCCCCCCCCCCTCACAGCAACAATTCTTCCGTCCACGTCTCACCAACTCACAGTGGCATTCAGTGTATTGAGAAATATTTGGAATGCAAATAATAAGATAAAATAAAGTTTTAATATTGCTACAATAATAAATACTTGAAATATAGACTGGTATATTAATTCATGAACTTGTGCAATAAATAGCCCCAAATGGATGAAATAGTTCTTAATTTACCACTGTCGTTTCCTTGGTGAATATTAGACTAACAGGCATAAAATAGAAGTTGATTTAAGCAAATGATTTTGAGGCACAATATACAGAATCCCCAGCCAAGTGAACTGAACAAAAATGATTCTGCATAATTGCTTCAGTTTATTGAAAGAAAGCTACATTTGCAAGTATTTTGCCTCCACAGGTTTCTCCCCAGGCCTTTCTTCCAATCACGTTAAAAAGACATGCTTTCTTTTCTTTCTTCATTAGATTTAGTATACTCCTGGGTCCATTTGAAGTTGGTGGAAAAATCAAAATTAAGGAAGAGTACACCAGAAAATGAATTAATTTGAAAGATGCATGTTTCATAAATTGCTCCCACTACAGAAACAGAAGCTTTTTATAGAAAAGATTAAAACATGATGGAGAAAATTCTAAGCATCTGGCAATTTTAAAGATATACTCTGGTGCATTTTTATGTATTTATAGCAATCCCTCTATATAAACTATAGGGAACTCACACACAATAAAAGGAAGGAAATATACATTAATGTTTCTGAAGATGTAGAAGGAGGAGGAGGAGGAGGGGGGAGGAGGAGGAGGAGGAAGAAGAAGAAGAAGAAGAAGAAGAAGAAGAAGAAGAAGAAGAAGAAGAAGAAGAAGAAGAAGAAGAAGAAGAAGAAGAAGAAGAAGAAGAAGAAGAAGAAGAAGAAGAAGAAGAAGAAGACTGTTCTTCAGTGTTGGAAAGACAGTGCAATCCAAATTTACAATCTTAGATTTACAATTTGTATTCAATTTCTGTTTTTAAACTGAATCCTCCTTTTAAACTGAGTTCGATAGTGATGAATACTGTATTTGTAGCTCGGATGTAGGATGAGAGTGGAGGTTCGTTCTCTGAGCTTGTGTGTTGATTTCCGAATGTTTTGGGACATTGACCTTTGCTTAGGAAGAGAAATAAAGCGATATGGTTTGGTGATAGTACTTGTGAAGATATTGCCATAACAGTTGATTAAATACTGAATATAAATTCAGAATTTGTTTGCAAACAAAACAAACACATGCAATTTTAGACTATCTATAGAAATATAGTCGGCATGATAAGATCTAATCTCAGATATTATATCCACCTACTATGTTCTCTGAACACCAATTGCAGGCTTTAGATAAACTGGAATACATTCAAAGAAGCACAATGAGATTATCATGAAGAGAGACTGAAAGCATTAGGAAACTATTTCTGATAGTTTCTCAATATTTCTTGACAAAATACTACTTAGAATTCTGCCACTCAGAGCAAAAGCTGAACCTGTTGTCTATTATCCTGGATATGGATAACATCTCTTGCAGAAGAGTGTAAGGAGTGGTAAATGATAAAACATGTATCCCAACAACCTGATGCAAACATTGTCCCTTTTTGTACTTAGCATTGTTTCATACTGATGATGTGTAGGCTTGCTACAGATGTCCCTGATAAGAGCATTTCAATAGCAGGAGCAAATACAGGTAGTCCTTGACCTACAACACTTCATTTAATGACTGTTCAAAGTTACAATGGCACTGAAAAAAGTGGCATGACCGTTATTCACACTTCCAACCATTGCAGCATCCCCAGGGTCACGTGATTAAAATTTGGATGCTTGACAACTGGTACATATTAATGACGATTGCAGTGTCCCCGGGGTCATGTGATCACCTTTTGCAACCTTCTGATTAGCAAAGTCAATGAGGAGTCCAGATTCACTTAACAACTGTATTACTAACTTAACAACTGCAGTGATTCACTTAACGACTGTAGCAAGAAAGGTCATAAAATTGAGCAACAGTCACTTAACAAATGTTTCACTTAGCCACAGAAATTTTAGGCTCAATTGTGGTCATAAGCTGAGGACTACCCATACTCAGAGATGTTCAGAAATCTCCTTCACTGAATATGTTTAGATAGGGACTAGATAGTCATTTATCTAGAGCACGGGTGTCAAACTCACCGTGTCACATTGCTGTCACGTGATGTTTCACGACATTTCCCCCCTTCACAGAGCTGGGGTGGGCGTGGCCTGCATGCAATGCATCCGGCCCACAGGCTGCCAGTTTGACACCCCTGATCTAGAGAGAGAGAGAGAGAGAGAGAGAGAGAGAGAGAGAGAGCTACAGTGGTGCAGTGGTTAGAATGCACTACTGCAGGCTACTTCTGCTGTCTGCTGTATTTGGCAGTTCAAATCTCATCAGGCTCAAGGTTGACTCAGCCTTCCATCCTTCCGAGGTCCGTAAAATAAGGACCCATATTGTTGGGGGCAATAGGCTGACTCTGTAAACTGCTTAGAGAGGGCTGTAAAGCACTGTGAAGCGGTATATAAGTGCTATTGCTATTTCTAATTTAAATTCCTGAATTGAGAAGATTTCATTGGCCTAATTGGTGCCTTTCAACTCTAGGATGATATAATTGCTTAGACCTTGAATTTTTACACCTCAAAGATCAAATCCTAAAAACTCACTGTATCGTGATGGTGGCGTAGAATATTATAAAATGTCCTTTTCTATGAATTCACATTTCTATATATTTCTATGTACCTAGTGAGCCCCCAACTTGAAACCGATGTTTTGTTTTTAATAGCCCTATTTCAGCTTGAATGTGAACCAGTATAATTCAGAAGCAATGTTGTGGCACTCCAGCATCTGAGCTTACTATGAGATAGAATGTTAATAATAGGTAGCTAATAAGTGGAATGAACTTGTAAAACATGATTAATTATTAGGTGCAATGTTCACCATATTAGCAATTTTTAAGGAGAAAATGTCTGTAGTCAATGTTGGGAGGAAAAAACTGTATTTAAAACAACTCACAACAAATAAGAAGTGCATAGATAATATATTTTTGAAATAATACACTGACAGCTGGAATCTTAAAAGCACTGCTTAGAGAGATTATAAAATGAAAAACAACACTTAGAAAGAATAATTACCCTAACAGGCAGGTGTGAAACAGCTAGGGAAAAGTCCTAGGTTGCAGTGAATTTGTTACAGATAAAAATATTAAATCTCTTCATTGTCTGTAATAAATTTTTCTTCTACTTTTTCCTAGCTTCTTAGATGAGAAGCAAAATGTCTTCAAGGAAAAACAAAGAAAGTCCATTTGCCTTTTGAAAAAAGCACCTTTGAGACAATCATAAGCTGGATGACTGAGAATCTCCATAGACATTATGGAGCCATATATTAGCATTCTATCTAATCATTGATGGTGTATGATATTTAAATAGATAAGAAAACATTACTTAAGTGTATTATTATGAGATTTTTTTAACAGTCCATATTTCACAGAAAAAAATAATTTAAAAAAATCATACTATTCTGCCTGCTTTTATTTCTTTTTGCACAATGCATAATCCTGATTCAAGCAGAATTTTCTGTGGCACAGTTTTTCTTCTTGAACTACCTTTACTGTATAGCTAGAAGGAAAATGTCTTCATCCAAACTAGGGTTTGTTGTTGTTGTTTTTTTTACAATAATTGCAAGATTGAAAGGCAGCCCAAAATAACTGAACAACAAGGCATGCTTCATCACGCAGTAACAATTATAACCAATATGCTATAGAACTATTGTTTTCTTTCTGCAATAGCTGAAGCAAATTTATTTTATGCCTTAAATCTAGTGTCACTGTTTCTTCTTCCATAGGGTTTCCAGCCAGCCTTTCTACCCAAGATGTGACTCAAGGCATTGTACCTAATAGTAAACAAAACAAAAGTAAAGTAGAATTATAATTAAGTATCAACAAATCAGTTCAAAGCACAGTAATAAAAATAACCAATCATGAACCCATGTTGAGTCACATTTCATAGGCTACAGTTGTACGGTTCCTAGATCAGGGGTGGGTTCTAACTTACCTCGCCGCCGGTTTGCTTCCGCCCGTGCTGCGTGGCCGTGCGCGCGCATGCGCAGTGCCAAAAATTTGCAAAAAAAGAAACCGAAAACAAGATGGCAGCGTGTGTGCAGTGCCGGAAACTTGGCTTCTGCACATGCTCAGAAGGAAAAAAATCAGCAAAAAATCCCCCCCCATTTTTTTTTCAAAAAAAATAATCAAAAAAAAAAAGATGGCGCGTCCACGGACCGCCACTGACAGAACCGGCTCTGTGACATCACCAGCTGTTTGCTACCGGTTCTATAGAACCAGTGTGAACCAGGAGGAACCCACCTCTGTCCTAGATGAAGTGCAGAAACATTCCCCAATTCTTATTACTAGTTTTCATTCAATTTAACAGAGATGATGGAAAGATCTGACCCAGAAAACAACGCCACCAATGGCATCTTCCACCACCTTAAACATTAAAGAAAGCTAAAAAAAGAATGCTTCTTTGAAAAAAAAATGTATCTCCTAGCAGTCTTTTAAAAATCCTAAAACATTCTAAGAATATGTTAGAAAAAACAAAAATATTTTTCATCTGGAAGAAAAACATTCATCAACCTCCAAGATTTAGGCTGGTAGAACTCTGAGGACCAATTGGGGTCCTTTTTGGTGTAATAGAGATGGCCTTGAGTAGATTCAAAGCTGATTCCATTCTATTCCCAGAGAGGCCTGATTGGAAAATGTTAGTTTGCTGCTATAGGCAGAAATAAAAGTAGCAGTTTTTCACCCAGAGAAATATCAACAGAAGATAGGGAAACTTTGTGGCCATGGGAAGCATTTATTAAGGATTAGAGCAGGGATGTGAAACTCATGGCCCACAGGCCGAATGCATCATGCACTGGCCACACCCACCCCCCGGTTTAGCAAAGGGGAAAAAAGTCTCAATACGTCACGTGATGACAATGTGACGACGCGAGTTTATCACCCCTGGACTATTGTAACTGAGGAAAATAAAATTGCTTGGGTTGTTCCATGTTTAATGATTTTTAAAAAGGGTGACCCTAGTTCAGTTGAAAATTATAGACCAATTTCTTTGTGTTGTGTTACATGCAAAGTTATGGAATCAATTATAAACCAATCCATTGTTCACCACTTAGAGACAAACAACTTGCTATCCGACAAACAGTTTGGCTTTAGGAAAAACTCATCCTGTAATCTACAACTTTTGCACTGTAAAAACATCTGGACTACATGTCTTGATCAAGGCAAAGCTGTAGATGCAATTTACATAGATTTCTGTAAGGCTTTTGATACAGTAATACATGATAAACTGCTGTTGAAATTAAACTCTTACGGCATTTCTGGTCCTTTGCACAAATGGATTGCAGCTTTCCTGTCTAATAGACTGCAGAAAGTCAAAATAGGGAACTCACTGTCTAATCCTGCATCAGTTAACAATGGTGTTCCACAAGGCAGCGTCTTAGGTCCCACGCTTTTCTTGCTCTATATCAACGATTTATGTGATCAACTTAATAGCAATTGTGTCCTTTTTGCCGATGATGTAAAATTATTCAATACTACAGATAATTCTGTTGTTTTGCAAAATGATCTCGACTATGTGTCTGAATGGTCATCTATTTGGCAACTTCAAATTTCTATCAATAAATGCTCTGTCGTACATATTGGTAAACATAATCAGAATGTCAATTATAAGCTAGGTGGCATTGATCTAGCAGATGACCCGCACTTTGTTAAGGACCTAGGTGTACTTATCTCTGACGATTGTTAAAAAAGCATTAAGAGTCGTAAACTTAATTTTGCGAAGCTTTTTTTCTGGAAACATC